>JARHVA010005280.1:627500-765000 GCA_037957365.1 Torreya grandis
TAAAAATAGAACTTTTTGATTTTAATTTTAATTTTATTTTTCACATTTCAACTCTAAATTTTGATTTGAGGCTTATTTAATTATGGTTTGGGTTTGTAATTATTTCAAGTCATCCAATATGAATCAATTTTGAGTTATTATTTTAGATATTGGCCTATTGGTAATTTTATTGTCTTGATAGTTTTTGGTTTCATTATTTAGTATCAAAGCAAGTTGAAATCTTGGAGAAGTAAGACAGAGAGAGAAGATGAGGAGGTATTTAATAGATGAACTGAACTATGTAAGACTGAAATATACAATTGAAAAAATTAACTGAGGTTATCACTTATCAACGAAGGAGATAAGGTGGTGATGAGGAAGACACAAACCGTGATGAAGAAGTTCAACGAAAAAGAAGAATAGTAAGAGCACCCACCATCTATGGAAGAGAGGATGGTTTAAGATTTATACAGAAGAAATGAAGGAATCAAAGTTGTTGTTCCAAATTATGAAGGCATTTTAAAATAAGAGGAGTTAATAGATTGGATGAATAGTATGGAAAAGTTCTTCGAGTGCAAGACTATGAGAAAATACAAGAAGGTAAAGTTTGGATGCATGCAATTGAAATGTCATGCTGTGATTTTGTGGGATCATCTATAGAAAGAGAGATAGAGAAAAGGTAAAGAGAATATTAAATTATGAAAAAATATGGTAAATAAGATGAAGAAGAAATTTATTCTTGTGGATTATGAATAAGCCCTATATAGAGGATTTCAAAATTTGAGGTAGAAAGATCACAATATACAAGAGTATACATATGACTTTTACAAGCTTTCCATATGAGTGGAGTATGATGAAATATAAGAGAATATAGATACAAGGTATGTAAGTGGTTTAAATTTTTCTATTCAAGATGAATTAAGCATGTATATAACACTTTACATGGAGGAGGCTTATCAATTAGCTTTGAAGGTAGAAGAAAAACAAAATAGATAAAATTTTAAAAGAATGTCTCTTGGTCCAAGAAGAGGTAGATCCCCTCCAAGTAGGGGATGAGGTGGGCTTAATACCAATGGATGTGGGTCTAATACCAATAGAGGTGAATCATCATGTGGTGAAGAAAATCAAGATGATAATAGGCAAGCGTTTCAATACTTACAAAGAGGAAGTGGATTTCAGAGAGGATGAGGTTATGGTGGTGCTAGAGGATGGTTTCTAGATCAACATAGATATTATGTCTTTTATATATGTGGATAATAAGGTCAAAGAACATTTGAGTGTCTACACTATCAAGATCAAGAAAGGAGGTAAGAAGATCACCCAAGAGTAAATCTAGTTGAGGATAAAATAGAAGAGTAGAATACTAGAGTTGTACCAGTAGATGTTAGAGAGGATCTCATGATGAGAACCATGATTGCTTCAAGGAAGGAACAAGTCTAGAATAAATAAAGTGGTGATTTATGGCTGTGATCAAATATTTTTTGAACAAAATGTACTTCAGGTGGAAAGGTATGCAAAGTAATTATACATGGTGGTAGTTGTGAAAATATGATTTATAAAAAAATGACAGAGAAATTAAATTTGCAATGTGGAAAGCATCCTAATACTTATCAGATTTCATGGGTAAAGAAAGGGAATGATATTACAGTAAATAAAAGGTTCTTAAAGAAGTTTTTTATAGGAAAACCTTATAATGATGAAATATGGTGTGATGTTATTCTAATGGATGTATGTCATGTGTTATTGGGAAGACCATGGAAATTTGATAGGAAAGTAATTCATGATGGGGAAAAGAACGTGAAAACTTTTAGGAAAGGTGGTACAAAGGTAGTTTTATTACCTCTTAAAGAGGAAGAGAAGATAGAAATCATGCTCTCTACTAAATAATTTATCTTATATATGATGGTAGTAGGTTTTTATTATGTATTAGTATAAAATAATGAAGAAAAAAAATGGTGCCAATACTAATAGAAGAAACAAGAGTTTTGAAATAATATAAAAATGCTATGCCTGATGAGTTACCAGATGGTTTGCAACCAAAGAGAGATATTCAACATCACATTAAATTGATTTCAGGATCAGCTCTACCCAATCAAATAATTTGTATAATGAGTCCAATAGAACATGTATAATTAAATAAATAGGTTCCTAAGTTGCTAATAAAGAAGGTGATAAGGGAGAGTATCAGTCCATATGCAACACCAATGATCCTAACTCTAAATAAAGATGGAAGATGGAGAATGTCTGTGGATAGTAGAACAACAAACAAAATTACATTAAAGTATAGGTTTTCTATACCTCATTTGTATGATATTATGGATGTGCTTAGAGGATACAAATATTTTACAAAGATTGATCTAAGGAGTGGTTATTATCAGATTTGAATTCACGAAGGAGATGAGTGTAAAACTGCATTCAAAACTAGAGATGGATTATATGAGTGGATGGTGATACCATTTAGATTATCAAATACACCTGGCACATTTATGAAGGTTATGAATACAGTGATATGAGAATATATTGATAAGTTTTTGGTTGTTTATTTTGATGATATTTTGATATTTAGTAATATTAAAAAAGAAAACTTACAACATTTGTGAATGGTAAAGGATTTATTAAGAAAGGAGAATTTGTATGTAAATTTGAAAAAGTGTAAGTTTATGTAGAAAAGATTGGTATTTTTGAGATTTATAGTTTTAATAGATAGTGTAAAAATGGATGAAGAAAATATAAAGGCAATTTTTGAGTGGCTTATTTTGAAAAGCATTACAGAGGTGAGAAGTTTCCATGGTTTAGCAAATTTTTACATAAAATTTATTTAAATTTCTAGTAGTCTTGTGGCACTAATAAAAAATTGCATGAGAGGGAAATAATTTGCATGGACAAGAGCAACCACAAAATATTTTAATTTTTGAAAAAGAAGATTATTGAAAGACCAATTTTAGTATTGCCAAAGTTTAGCAAATTATTTGAGGTTGATTGTGATGCTTCATTTGTGGTAATTGGTGCTCTGTTGAGTTAAGAAAAAAATCCAATAACATATTTTAATGAGAAATTGAATGAGGTAAGAATAAATTATTCTACTTATGATGTTAAACTCTATGCAATTCTAAAATCATTAAGACATTAGAGGCATTATCTGGTGCCTAAAGAGTCTATACTATTTACATATAATTAGGATTTGAGGTATGTAAATACAATAAATAAGTTGAATATTAGGAATGAGAAGTGGGTTTATTTCTTGTAGGGGTATAATTTTATCATAAAACATAAACCTGTAAAATATAATCAGGTAGCTGATGCATTGAGTAAGAGGGTAGCATTATTAACTACTATTGTGAGTGAAGTAGTTGGATTTAAAGCTACCAAATAACTATATGATACTAATCCATATTTTGGTAAGGGAGTTGAGCAGTGCATAAATCTATTAATAGGTAGGACATGTGCTATTAATGATGAGTATCTTATACAAGAAAGTTATATCTTCAAAGGGAAATAATTATGCATTCGATTTGGGTCTCTACAAGATAATGTAATAAGAGAATTACATAGTGATGTTTTGGACAGACATTTTGGTAAGCCAAAGACAATAGATTTGGTGGAAGAAAACTATTTTTTTCCAAAGATAAAGAGATATGTGACAAGGTATGTTTCAAGGTACAAAATTTGTTAGGTGGCTAAAGGACATGCAAAAAATATTGGACTATACATACCATTACCAGTTCCAAGAGGACCATGGATAGATTTGAGTATGGATTTTGTGTTGGAATTACGAAACACACAGAGAGGTAATGATTCAATTATTGTTGTTGTATATAGATTTTATAAAATGGTTTATTTCATTGCATGTATGAAAACTAATCATGCCACTAGAGTTACAAAATTATTTTTTAAGGATATTTTGAGATTGCATGGTGTTCCAAAAACTATTAATTTAGATAGGGACATAAAATTTCTAGTTCATATTTAGAGGAATATGTGGAAGAAGATGGGTGATAAGATATAATTTAGTAGTGCATATCACCCATAAATAGATGGATAGACAAAATTTGTGAATAAGAGCTTGGGTAATTTTTTGAAATGCATAGTGGGAGATAAGACTAAGAAATGGGACATGTCTTTAACATAAGTGGAATTTATATATAAATGTTTAGTGAATATATCAATAGGAAAGTCACCATTTAAAATTATTTATGGAAGAAATCTTATGGATATTTTAGATTTGGTAAAATTTCCATTAAGACATTGGAGGCATTATCTAGTGCCTAAGTAGTTTATACTACTTACAAATCATGAGGCTTTGAAGTATGTGAATACAAATAAGAAGTTGAGTAGTAGGCATGAAAAGTGGGTTTATTTATTGCAGGGGTATAATTTTTTTTGAAACATAAATGTGGAAAATAGAATTAGGTAGATGATGCATTGAGCAGGGGGTAGTATTAATCACTACTATGTTGAGGGAAATAGTTAGATTTGAAAATATCAAAGAATTATATGATACTAATTCATATTTTGGAAAGGTAGTTGAGTAGTGTGGGAATCCATTAACAAGTGGGATAGATGTTATCCATGATGAGTATCTTATATAGGAAGGTTATCTCTTCAAAGGGAAACAATTTTGCATTTTAGTTGGGTCTCTACGAGATAATATAATAAGAGAATTACATAGTGGTGGTTTAGCTGGACATTTTGGTAAGACAAAGATAATAAATTTAGTGGAAGAAAATTATTTTTTGAAAACTATGAAGAGAGATGTGACAAGGTATGTTTCAAGGTGAAAAATATGTGAGGTGGCTAAAGGACATACACAAAATACTAGACTATACTTGCATTACTAGTTCTTAGAGGACCATGGACATATTTGAGTATGGATTTTATGTTGGAATTACCAAACACATAGAGAGGTAATGATTTAATTTTTATTGTTGTATATATATTTTATAAAATGTTTGATTAATTTCATTTAAGAAAACCAATGATGCCACTAGAGTTTTATAATTATTAATTAATGATATTGTGAGATTGCATGGTTTTCCAAAAACTATTATTTTAGATATGGACATGAAATTTATAAGTCGTTTTTAGAGGACATTGTGGTAAAATATGGGTACTATGCTATAATTAAAAATTTCAAATCACCTAAAAATATATGGAAAGATAAAATTTGCTAATAAGATCTTGGAAAATTTGTTCAAATGCATAGTGGGAGAAAAATCCAAGTAATGGGACTTAGATTTACCATAAGTTGAGTTTGCATATAATAGTTTAGTAAAATAGATCAAAAGTAAAGTCACCATTTAAAATTTTTTATGGGAAAAATCCTATGAGTATTTTAGATTTGGTAGAATCACCAACTATAGTTCACATTGGTCATGATACAAAAGCATTTGTAGAGTATATGCAATAGTTGTAAGAAGTATGAAGAAAGTTGCAAGAAAGTAATGATAACTATAAAACATTAGCAGATGTAAAAATAAGATTGAAGGCATTTGAAGAAGGAGGTTTCTTAATATTTTACATGAGGAAAGAAATAATTTCAAAAGGACCATAAAACAAGTTGAAGTACAAGAAAATTGGACCATGTTGAATTGTGAAGAAAATCAATGACAATGTTTATGAGATGATTTTATAATAGAATTTTGATATATATCTAGTATTTAATGTTTAATATTTATATGAATTATATGGATAATATGGTTAGGATGACAAATATGAAGAAGTAAATTGAGAGCATTAGGTTCCAAAGAATAAGAAATAGAAAATAGTGTAGGTTTTGGATATGAAAACAGTGAGCAAAAGGCAAAGGAATTATAACATGTATTTCATACAGTGGAAAGGATTGCATCTAGAAGATAATAATTGGATTACATAATGAGAGTTGAATAAGATTTATAAATACAAATTTTATTAGTATAATATGTCCAACTCACAGGAACTGAGTTGCTTTCAACTAAAAGAGAATGATGTAGAAAAAATAGGCCAATCTTTTGGAGGCCATAAATTTTGACCCGTAGCTCTATTTGAGATCTTCTACATGCCAAACTAAGAGGATAACTATAGAATAATGTTAGTTGATAAGTATTAAATGGAGAGGATAAATATGAATGCATGAAAGATTATTTAAGTGCATAATGAAACAATAATTAGTCAAGTGTGTCAAAGAGAATAAAAGCAACTACAAATAGGAAACAAAGGTCAGAGTCAAACATAGGCATTAAAAGAAGAGATCAGAGCTAGTGTAAGGATCATGGAGGTTACACACATAAGTTTTACACCAAAATATATCTTTAGCTAAAGCACAATATCGTACATGGGCTAAGGGTGAAGCTAGGTCCTTTATCCTACCTTTCATAACCCCAAACAAAACAAAGAGTCATGTTAACAGATTGGATCTCCAAACTTATACCATTTTTTTTATGCACCCTCATTTACCTTTTATCCTCCATATTTTCTAGGTCGATGGGTAAATATATTTTAATTGGTTTTGAGAACTGAGATTTGTCTTTTGATGCAACCTCTTTCATTATTTCCACCCTTGGTATTTCTATTTGTTGAATGGATTCCATTGAGAATGATTGGACAGGGATTTGAAATTCCAAATCCAACACCCTTTCTATTGTATTGTTAACTTTAGGGTCATACTCTAATCTTGTAGGGTTCTCATTTGAATAGCATTATTAGACTTTTCAAAGGCTTAATCAGATTATTTGATCTCTGACTTAGGGGGATTTACAATGAGATGGGTAGAGCAAAAGTTTATCCACCAAGATTTTTCCTTTTTTATTCTAAAGATTTTGCAATCTTTGGTCAAATGACTTATGTTACTTTGACAACAAAACAACAATCCTTCATAGTCTAGGGTTTGGTACCAAGAGCGGTCACCTACTTACAAGTTAATAGTATCAGGAACATATTTATAGGTGTCAACATTGACCAAAATTATGTCTATGAGAAAAGGACTTGGTATATTGGTGTGTTTGAATAAATTTTACCAAGGAGTTGGCTACAAATTTAAATCTAGGAGTAGACCAGAATTGGAGTGGAAGATAAGGTATCCATATCTAGATTGATCTTTCATTAATGGGTTATATGAGGGAGTTAAAATAGGGTTACTAGTAATTCATAATTCTAGGATGTTGATTCAGATGCTAGAAGTGGCCTTTAATAAATTTCTTATCTTTAATGTAACAAAAAATAAAAATAAATAAAATGTTGGCACTAGGGTAGATTTCGATCCTACCATTCAACATGGGTTACATTTGCTATGAAATCCAAGAGTGTAACCCTTATATCTTTGGCTAGAGATTTACAAACATGTAGGTGATGTTGCTGGAAGAGAAAAATTCTTCATGGAAAATCAAATCTTTGGGGCACATTACTATTGTGCTTACTATTTATTTTTTTAGTAATTAAGGAATATTATATTTGAGTTTATGTGGATCACATTACATGTCATTTGGGTCAAATTATTTATGACATACATATTTTCACACTGATATATTATAATGTTAAAAATTATTGGTTATATTTCCTATGTTAGACATCATGTATGTAATCTATTTATTTTAATATATATGCTTTAGAGGTTTATCCCACATTTTACAATGGAAAATATTTCATCTTTTATTTTCACATCTAAAAGTATGAAGACATAATTGGCTCATTTTTATCCTTTGAGAAATGACAATTCGAATATGATATCTGTAAAATATACCCAATATGTTAATTGTTCCTAAAATGAGATATATTCATGACATTTTCTAGCTTTACACTCTTTTATATTACTTTATATGTATGTATGTATTTGTGTGTGTGTGTGTGTGTGTGTGTGTGTGTGTGTGTGTGTGTGTGTGTGTGTGTGTGTGTGTGTGTGTGTGTGTGTGTGTGTGTGTGTGTGTGTGTGTGTGTGTGTGTGTGTGTGTGTGTGTGCATGTGTGCGCGCATGTACAAACATGCATGGGCATGTGCATGCATGCACGCGCGCGCGCACACACACACACACACACACACACACACACACACACACACACACACACACACACACACACACACACACACACACACACACACAATTTATATTATATATTATATATATAAATGCATGCAAGATATAACAAAAGCTCTAAGAGTTTAACTTCTATAATTGCATTATTATTTATAACCAATTTAAAGATGAAGGGAACGAATAAAGGGCTCCCCTAAATAAACTAGGAGAATCATTTCCAATATGTATTTTATAAATTTTAGAATATTATCTTGGTGAGAATTTATCCATGCACTTTTTTCTTACATGTTTTGAAACAACACTCGCATATATCAAGAAAAGATGGGGACTCATATTGAGGGTAGTATCAAATCAGTAGACAAACTATGTGTATCAATTTCATTTATTTCCTTCATCATTTCAAAATGGTATTAATTTATTGATTAATTATGCAAATGCATGTATTTTTTAGGTTCAAAATAGCATTGGATTTGTTGCATGAATTTTCATGCCTAAACTCATGTTTTAGGCCCATGCCTAGGTAATAATCAAGGTTGGACATCTTAATCAAGCTATTACATGTGACTAGGTCCTATTATTTCTTATGTACTTTGGATTATTTTACATTAAATCATGAAAAAATATATGTTTATTATGTTTTAGCTAGTGAGCATTTTATTATTATTTATTTAGTATAACTTATCATACAATAGTTGTAGAATGATAAATTTGGTTTGTATGTAGGGAAAATGGGTTTCGATAATGCTATAATTTTATTCATATACTGATGATGAGATAAGTTTGTAAGGGTTTATATTAAATTCATAAGTTAATTATCCCAGTTGATGGGGTGAGAGTGAGAGATCCAATATAAAGTATTTAGGGTGAGCAATGTAACATATTAGTTGAATCGATAATGATAGTCTTTTGTATATAATTAAGACATGTCAAAATTTCACTTTATGGATAATCAACATCTTTAGTTCAATGGTCCATAAAAATGGACACATTATGCTTGAATGTGGATTATTATTCTTAGGACCACATGATAATATAAATATGATTCATATCCACAAAAGCATAAAAATATAAATTAAATGGGCCATGTTTGAATTATTTAATAGGTCACCATAAGTTATGTAGTGGTAACTGTGATGGAAAAATATTAGACATCGAATAAAACTAAATTGATAGGAACACAATATGGAAAATGTAAACAAATAAGAATCAATTAGTTAAAGAGAATCCACATTGGTAAGGATCTATCAATAATGGATAAGAAGATCTCACTAAGTTGATCAATCCTTAACATACAAGTGAATTGTGTGCAACAAGTAAAAACATTTGTGCCAAATAACCATAACTAAGTATTTAATTTGTTAGAATTAAATGGAATAGATAAATAAGTAACAACACAAAATATTCAAGACATAATAGTATGAGGATAACCATTTATTATTAAATGTGACTTTGTCATTACATGAGAAATTGGTTATCATGAAACTATTGAAAAAGAAAAGAAATGTATGAATCGAATAAAACCTTTGGAAGGAAGGGATTATAAATTAAGGAAATGATCTAGTCTATGGTTTCACATTAGATTTCCAAATAAGGTTACATTTAGTTTATTGTTAATGATGAAATTGAGAAAAAAATAAAGATAGGGTGAAGGGCGATAGAGAATCCACTCTGAAAACTGTGTGGTAATTACCATTCAACCAACCTTGCCCATGATAATAATATTACTCATTTTTTAACCCTTTCCCCCCTTTTTAAGGTTGAGATTATTTATGATGATCTTGGGGATTTTTTTTAATATTTCAATTTCCCATTTTTTCCTCCATTTTTTATGTTTCTCTTTTTTTTCTCTCTGTTTTTTTTTTTTTTTTTTTTTTTTTTTTTTTGTTTTTTTGGGGTGGGGTGGGCAGTGTGGGGCGGGGTGGATGAATGTTTTCATTTTCATTCCTTTTCATATTTTATTTAAGGTTGTGGTTTATTTTGATAATACTTGAATTAAAGTAGTGGGGCCATTTTCCATTGTGATTGATTGTGGTTTATTATAGTGGGTAGAATTTATAATTTATTATAATATTATTATTTTTTTATTATTTTATATTGTTTATTTCTTTAATTTGTTTGGATGGGTTAAAATGAGGAGGAATGGATATTTGCATCCTTTATGTTTGATGTAGATAAAGTAGGTCAATCCTTTTGAGGCGATAACTTTGGATCCATATCTAGTTCTTCCATATGCTAAAATGACCATCTCAAAAAGTTTGATGTTGTTCTTAGCTACTCTCTCCACTTAGATTTGATTTAAATATTTTTTGGAGGTCATATATGATCATCTAAGGGTCCAAAATTAATGATTATAATCAGACATCAACTTCATGCGAGTTTCATCCCATAGGATTATTATAGTGTTTAGAGTATTTCAGGTGATTTTAGAGACAAAAATGCTTACATGCAAAACTTACTATAAATAGTGGCCACTAAAAATAGATGGTTTTTTTAATTTTTTTTAAATTTTTTGCATGTTAACTCTAAATTCTAATTTTATTGTTATTTAATCATGGTTTGGGTTTTTAATTATTTCAATTCATTCAATATGAAACAATTCTAATTTATTATTTCAGATATTAACCGATTGGTAATTTTATTGTCTTGATAGTTTTCAGTTTATTTATTTGGTATCAGAGTAGGTTCAAATATTAGAATAAGACATGGAAAGAGGATGAGGATTTATTGAATAAATTAACTAAATTATATAAGATATGGAGAGGTAAGTGGAATAATTAATTGAGGTTATCACCAATCAAAAGAGGAGACAAGGTGGTGATGAGGAAGAATAGATCATGATTAAGAAGTTCAACAAGAAGAAGAAAAATAAGAGCTGCCACCATCGATGGAAGAGAGAATAGTTCAGGGTTTAGAAGGAAGAAATGATATAATCAAAGTTTATGTTATAGATTATGGAGTTAGTTTAAAACCAAAGGAGTTAATAGATTAGATGAATATCATAGAAAAGTTCTTCGAGTGGAAGACTATGAAAGAAGGCAAGAAGGTAAAGTTTGAATGCACAAAATTAAAAGGTCATGCAATGATTTGGTGGGATCAGTTGTAGAAAGAGAGACAAAGATAAGATAAAGATAATATTAATTCATGGAAAAGTATGGAAAAGAAGATGAGGGTGAAATTTCTTCTTGTGGGTTATGCATAAACCCTATACAATAGATTTCAGAATTTGAGGCAAAAAGATTATAGTATACAAGAGTATACAAATGAATTTTATAAGCTTTCCATATGAGTAGATCATGACGAAATAAATTATCATATGGATGCAAGGTATGTAAATGGTTTGAGATTTTCTATTCTAGAGGAATTAGGTATGCATAGAATACTTTGAATGGAGGAGGCTTATCAATTAGCATTGAAGGCAAAAGAAATATAAAATAGACAGCATTTTTAAAGAACATCTTTTAGTCTAAGAAGAGTTAAATCCCATTCAAATAGGGGATGAAGTGGTTTTAATACCACTAGTGGGTCTAATACAAATAGATGTGAATCATCATGTGGTGTAGAAAGGTAATATGATAATAGGCAAGGGTTTTGATACCAAAAAGGAGTTAGAGGATTTTAGAGAAGATGAGGTTATGGTGGTGATAGAGGATGGTTTCAAAATTAACATAGATGCTATATCTATTAAAGATGTTTTCACTTTCATTCCTTTTCATCTTTTGTTTAAGGTTGTGGTTTATTTTGTTAATCCTTGGATTAAAGTACTGGGGCCATTTTATATTGTGATTGATTGTGGTTTATTATAGTGGTTAGAATTTATAATTTATTACAATATTATTATTTTTTAATTATTTTATGTTGTTTATTTTCTTGATTTGTTTGGATGGGTTAAAAGGAGGGGGAATGGATCTTTGCATCCTTTATGTTTGATGTAGATAAAGTAGGTAAATCTTTTTGAGGCCATAACTTTAGATCCATATCTATTTCTTCCATATGCCAGAATGACCATCTCAAAAAGTTTGATGTTGTTCTAAGCTAGTCTCTCCACTTCGATTTGATTTAAATATTTTTTGGAGGTCATACATGACCATCTTAGGGTCTAAAATTAATGATTATAATCAAACATCAACTTCATGTGAGTTTCATGCCATAGGATTATTATAGTGTTTAGAGTATTTTAGGAGATTTTAGAAACAAAAGTTCTTACATGCGAAAATTACGTTAAATAGTGGCTACTAAAAGTAGATGTTTTTTAAAAAATTTTTTTAAATTTTTATCATGTCAACTCTAAATTATAATTTTAATCTTATTTAATCATGGTTTGGGTTTTTAATTATTTCAATTCATTCAATATGAAACATTTTTTATTTATTGTTTCAGATATTAACCTATTGGCAATTTTATTGTCTTGATAGTTTTTAGTTTCTTTATTTGGTATCAGAGTAGGTTTGAATCTTAGAGTAAGACATGGAAAGAGGATGAGAATTTATTGCATAAATGAACTAAATTATATAAGATATGGAGAGTTAAGTGGAATAATTAACTGAGGTTATCACCAATCAAAAGAGGAGACAAGGTGGTGATGAGGAAGAATAGATCATGATTAAGAAGTTCAACAAGAAGAAGAGCAATAAGATCTGCCACCATTGATGGAAGAGAGAATAGTTCAGGATTTAGAAGGAAGAAATGATAGAATCAAAGTTTATGTTATAGATTATGGAGTTAGTTTAAAACCAAAGGAGTTGATAGATTTGATGAATATCATAGAAAAGTTCTTCGAGTGCAAGACTATGAAAGAAGGCAAGAAGGTAAAGTTTGAATGCACAAAATTAAAAGGTCATGCAATGATTTGGTGGGATCATTTGTAGAAAGAAAGACAAAGAGAAGGTAAAGAGAATATTATTTCATGGAGAAGTATGGAAAAGAAGATGAGGGTGAAATTTCTTCTTGTGGGTTATGCATAAACCCTATATAAAAGATTTTAGAATTTGAGGCAAAAAGATTATAGTGTACAAGAGTATACAAATGAATTTTATAAACTTTCCATTTGAGTAGATCATGATGAAATAAAATATCATATGGATGCAAGGTATGTAAATGGTTTAAAATTTTCTATTCTAGAGGAATTAAGTATGCATAAAATACTTTGAATAGAGGAGGCTTATCAATTAGCTTTGAAGGCAAAATAAATATAAAGTAGAAAACATTTTTGAAGAACATATCTTAGTCTAAGAAGAGTTAAATCCCATTCAAATAGGGTATGAAATGGTTTTAATACCACTAGAGGTGGGTCTAATACAAATAGAAGTAAATCATCACGTGGTGTAGAAAGGCAAGATGATAATAGGCAAGGGTTTTAATACCAAAAAAGATGAAGAGGATTTTAGAGAAGATAAGATTATGGTGGTGCTAGAGGATGGTTTCAAAATTAGCATAGATGTCATGTCTATTATAGATGTTTTCACTTTAATTCTTTTTCATCTTTTATTTAAGGTTGTGATCTATTTTGATAATCCTTGGATTAAAGTAGTGGGGCCATTTTCTATTGTGATTGACTATGGTTTATTATAGTGGGTAGAATTTATTATAATATTATTATTTTTTAATTATTTTATATTGTTTATTTTCTTAATTTTTTTTGGATGGGTTAAAAGGAGGAGGAATGGATCATTGCATCCTTTATGTTTGATGTAGATAAAGTAGGTAAATCTTTTTGAGGCCATAACTTTGGATCCATATATAGTTCTTCCATATGCCAAAATGACCATCCCAAAAAGTTTGATGTTGTTCTAAGCTATTCTCTCCACTTAGATTTGATTTAAATATTTTTGGAGGTCATACATGATCATTTGAGGGTCCAAAATTAGTGATTATAATCAGACATCAACTTCATGTGAGTTTCATCCCATAGGATTGTTATAGTGTTTATAGTATTTCAAGTGATTTTAGAGACAAAAGTGCTTACATGCAAAACTTACTATAAATAGCGGCCACTAAAAATAGATGTTTTTTTTAATTTTTTTAATTTTTTTTTTAATGTCAACTCTAAATTCTAATTTTATTCTTATTTAATCATAGTTTGGGTTTTTAATTATTTCAATTCATTCAATATGAAACAATTCTGATCTATTGTTTCAGATATTAGCCTATTGGTAATTTTATTGTCTTAATAGTTTTTAGTTTCTTTATTTGGTATTAGATTAAGTTCAAATCTTAGAGTAAGACATGGAAAGAGGATGACGATTTATTGAATAAATGAACTAAATTATATAAGATATGGAGAGGTAAGTGGAATAATTAACTAAGGTTATCACCAATCAAATGAGGAGACAAGGTGGTGATGAGGAAGAATAGATCATGATTAAGAAGTTCAACAAGAAGAAGAACAATAAGAGCCACCACCATCGATGGAAGAGAGAATAGTTCAAGTTTTAGAAGGAAGAAATGATAGAATCAAATTTTATGTTATATATTATGGAGTTAGTTTAAAACCAGAGGAGTTAATAGATTCGATGAATATCATAGAAAAGTTCTTCAAGTGGAAGACTATGAAAGAAGGCAAGAAGGTAAAGTTTGAATGCACAAAATTAAAAGGTCATGCAATTATTTAGTGGGATCATTTGTAGAAAGAGAGATAAAGAGAATATTAATTCATGGATAAGTATGGAAATGAAGATAAGGGTGAAATTTTTTCTTGTGGGTTATGCATAAACCCTATACAGAAGATTTCAAAATTTTAGGCAAAAATATTATAGTATACAAATGAATTTTATAATATTTCCATATGAGTAGATCATGATGAAATAAAAGATCATATGGATGTAAGGTATGTAAATGGTTAGAAATTTTCTATTATAGAGGAATTAAGTATGCATAGAATACTTTGAATGGAGTAGTCTTATCAATTAGCTTTGAAGGCAAAAGAAATATTAAATAGACAACATTTTTAAAAAAAATTTCTTTGTCTAAGAAGAGTTAAATCCCATTGAAATATGGGATGAAGTGGTTTTAATACAACTGGAGGTGGGTCTAATACAAATAGAAGTGAATCATCACGTGGTGTAGAAAGGCAAGATGATAATAGGCAAGGGTTTTAATACCTAAAAAGAGGAAGAGGATTTTAGAGAAGATGAGGTTATGGTGGTGCTAGAGGATGGTTTAAAAATTAGCATAGATGTTATGTCTATTATATATGTGGATAAGAAGGGCACAATGCATTTGAATGTCTACACTATCAAGTTCAAGAAAGGAGGTAAGAATATCACCTAAGAGTAAATCTAAATGAGGCTGAAATAGAAGAGCATAATACTAAAGTTGCATCAATAGATAGAGAAAATATCATGATGAGAAGAACCATGATCCCTCTAAGGAAGGAACAAGTGTAAAATAAATAAGGTGGTGATGCACGGCTGTGATCAATTATTTTTTAAATAAGATGTACTTTAGGTGGATAGGTATGTAAAGTAATTATAGATGGTGGTGGTTGTGTAAATATGGTTTCTAAAGAAATGATATATAAACTAAATTTGCAATGTGAAAAGCATCCTAATCATTATTGAATTTCATAGTTTAAGAAAGGGAATAATATTGTAGTAAATAAAAGGTGGTTATCAATTTTTCTATAGGAAAAAGTTATAATGATGAAATATGGTGTGATGTTATTCTAATGGATGCATGTAGTTTGTTATTGAAAAGACCATGGTAATTTGATAGGAATGTAATTCATGATGGAACAAAGAATACATA
The DNA here is from genome assembly GCA_037957365.1 of Torreya grandis. Classification (NCBI taxonomy): domain Eukaryota; kingdom Viridiplantae; phylum Streptophyta; class Pinopsida; order Cupressales; family Taxaceae; genus Torreya; species Torreya grandis. The sequence continues at coordinate 643,228 of JARHVA010005280.1, forward strand.
CACTTTTTACAAAGGTACTATAAAGATATTTTTGTTACCTTTTAAAGAGGAAGAGAAGATAGAAATCATGCTCTCAAATAAATAATTTATCCAATAAATGAAGGTAGTAGGTTATTGTTATGTATTAGTAGAAAAGAATGAAGAAAAAGAAATGGTGTCAATACCAGTATAAGTAACAAGTGTGTTGAAATAATATGTAGATGTTATGCCTGATGAGTTACCAGATGGTGTATCACCGAAAAGAGATATTCATATTCACATTGATTTAATTCCAAGATCAGTTATACCCAATTAAGTATCTTATAGGATGAGTCTAATAGAACATAAAAAATAAAATAAACATGTTATTGAGTTGCTAAAAAGAAGGTGATAAAGGAGAGTATGAGTCTATCTGCAACACCAACATTGTTAACTCCAAATAAAGATGAGGGATGGAGAATGTGTGTGGATAGTATAGTAAATAACAAAATTATAATAAATTAGAATTTTCCTATACCTCATTTATATGATATGATGGATGTGCTTGGAGGATAAAAATATTTTCCCAAGACTGATATAAGGAGTGGTTATTATTAGATTTGAATTTATGAAGGAGATAGGTGAAAAATAACATTTAAGACTAGGGATGACTTATATGAGTGGATGGTGATGACATTTGGATTATTTAATTCACCTAGAATATTTATGGGGGTGATGAATACAATGCTATGAGAATATATTGGAATTTTTGTTGTTGTTTAGTTTTATGATATTTTGATATTTAGTAAGAATAAATAAGAACACTTAAAACATTTGAGAATGGCAATGGATTTATTAAGAAAGTAGAAATTATATGCAAATCTAAAGAAGTGTAGTATTATAAAGAATGGTTTGGTATTTTAGGGATTTTTAGTTTTAGGAGACAGTGTGAAAATAGATGAATAAAAGATAAATGCAATTATTGAGAGGCATATTCCGAAAACCATTATGGAGGTAAATTTTTTTCATGGTTTATCAACTTTTTACGTAAAATTTATTAAAAATTTTAGTAGTTTTGTGGCACCAATAATAGATTACATGAGAGGGAAATAATTTGCATGGAATAGAACAACCATAGAAAGCTTTGAATTTTTGAATAAAAAGATTACGGAAAGACCAATTTTATCATTATCAAATTTTTAAAAAATGTTTGAGGTTGATTGTGATTCTTCAGTTGTGATAATTGGTGATGTGTTGAGTTAAGAAGGAAAGCCAATAACATATTTTAGTGAGAAATTAAATGAGGTAATGACAGAGTATTATATATATGATATTTAACTTTATACAATTGTATAAGCATCAATACATTGGAGGAATTATCTAGTGCCTAAGGAGTTTATACTATTTAAATATCATGAGGGTTTGATGTATGAGAATACACAAAAGAAGTTGAATAGTAGGCATGCAAAGTGGATTTATTTCTTGTAGGGGTATACTTTTGTTTTGAAACATAAATTTAGAACATAGAATTAGGGAACTGATGCATTGAGTAGGAGGTAGCGTTATTAACTACTATGGTGAGTGAAGTAGTTAGATTTGAATCTATCAAATAATTATATAATACTAATCCATATTTTGGCAAGGTAGTTGAGTAGTGTAAGAATCCATTAACAAGTAAGACAGATGCTATTCATGATGAGTATCTTATACAGGAAGGTTATCTCTTCAAAGGGAAATAATTATGTATTCTAGTTGGGTCTCTACAAGATAATATAATAATAGAATTACATAGTGGTGGTTTGGCTAAATATTTTGGTAAGAAGAAGACAATAACTTTGGTTGAAGAAAATTATTTTTGGCCAAAGATAAATAGATATGTGACAAGGTATGTTTCAAGGTGTAGAATATTTTAGGTGGCTTAAGAACATACATAAAATACTAGACTATACATGTCATTATCTATTCCAAGAGGACCATGGACAAATTTGAGTATGTATTTTGTGTTGGGATTACCAAAAAAATAGATGGGTAATGATTCAATTTTTGTTATTGTAGATATATTTTATAAAATGGTTCATTTCATTGCATGTAAGAAAATAAATGATGCCACTAGAGTTGTAGAATTATTTTATAAGGATATTATGAGATTGCATGGTGTTCTTAAAACTATTACTTCAGATAGGGACACAAAATTTCTAAGTCATTTTTGGAGGAATTTATGGGAAAATATGGGTACTAAGATACAATTCATTAGTGCATATTACTCACAAATAAATTAAGAGAAAAAATTTGTGAATAGGAAGCCTGGAAATTTTATTCATATTCATAGTGGGAAATAATCCCAAGCAATGGGACTTGCCTTTACCATAAGCCGAGTTTGCATATAATAGTTTAGTGAATAGATCAACATAAAATTCACCATTTTAAATTTTTTATATGATAAATCCTATGGGTATTTTAGATTTGGTATAATTTTTATTTGTAGATCAAATTAATGTTCACAAAGCATATGTATCAGTTAGAAAGAGTAAGAAGAAAGTTACAGAAAAGTAATGAAAAATATAAAGCATTAGTAGATGTCAAAATAAGATCCAATATATTTTAAGGAGAGTTGGTAATGGTTTAGATTAAGAAATAAATATTTCCAAATGGCACATATAACAAGTTAAAGTACAAGAAAATTTGACGATGCATAATTGTGAATAAAATCAATGACAACGTTTATTAGGTGAGTTCACCATAAAATTTTAATATTTATCTAGAACTTAATGTTTTAGATTTATATGAATTCCATAAATAATATGGTGAAGATGATGAAGATGAAGAAGTAAATTGGGAGCAACAGGTCATAAAGAAGAAGAATGAAAAAATAGTGTAGGTTTTGGATATGAAGACAGTGAGCACAAGGCAAGGGAATTATAATGGGTGTTTGGTACAGTGAAAAGGATTAAAACTAGAAGACAAAACTTCAATTATAGAATGGGAGGTGACTAATATTGATAAATATAAATGGTAGCAATATAATCAAGCCAACTCGTACGAACTGAGTTGTTTTCAATAAGAAATGAATGATGTAAGAAAACTAGGCCAATCTTCTAGAGGCCATAAATTTTGATGAATTACTCTATTTGAGCTCTTCCACATACCAAAACAATAGGATATTTAGAGAATGATAATAGTTGATAAGTATTCAATTTATAAGATAATTATGCATGCATGAAAGAGATTTTAAGATCATAATGAATGAAGAATTGGTCAAGTGTGTCAAAGAGAAGAAAAACACCTGCAAGAAGGAAACAAAGGTACTAAAGGAAGAGATCAGAGCTAATGTAAATATCATGGAAGTTATAGACATAAGTTTTACTAAAAAATATATCTTCAATTGAAGTATAGTACCACACGTGGGCTAGGGATCAAAATGGGTCCTTTCTCGTACCTTTCATAACCCCGCCAATACAAAGAGTCATGATGAAGGAATAGACCTCCAAACTTCTACCATTTTTATTTTTATAAACATCGGTCCACCTATTATCCTCTCTAATTTATATATCGATAAGTAAATATATTTCAATTGGTTTTGAAGACTAAGATTTATCTTTTGATGTATCCTCTTTCATTATTTCTATCCTAGGTATTTCTATTTGTTGAATGGTTTCCATAGAGAATGACTAGACAGGGGCTTGAAATTCCAAATCCAACACCCTCTCCATTATATTTTTAACTTTAGGATCATCCTCTAATCTTGTAGGGTTCTCATTTGAATAGAATTCTCAAACTTTTGAAAGGCCAAATCAGATTATTTAATCTCTAGCTTAGGGGTATTTACAATGAGATGGGTAGAACAAAAGTCTATCCACCAAGATTTTTACTTTTTTCTTATAAATATGTAGCAATATTTAGTAAATTGACTTGGGTTAAATAAACTTTGACAACAAAATAGTAGACCCTCATATTCTAGGGTTTCGGACTAAGAGTGTTCACCTACTTATAAGGTAATTATATCAGGAACATATTTGGAGGTGTTGACATTGACCAAAATTATGGCTATGAGAAAAGGACTTCGTATCTGGGTGTGTTTGAAAAAACTTGACCAGGGAGCTGCCTATAAATTTAAAGCTAGGAGTAGAATAGAATTGGAGTGGAAGATAAGGTATCCATATATATCGGTCTTTCATTAATGGGTTCGATGAGGGAGTTAAAATAGGGGTACTAGGGATTCATAATTAAAGGATGTTGATTCAAACACTAGAACTAGCCTTAAATCAATTCCTTATCTTCAATGTAATAAAAAATGACAATAAACAAACTCATGGCACTACGGTAGATTTTGATCCTGCCATGCAATACTATGAAATACAAGAGTGTAACCCTTGAATTTTTGGCTAAAGATTTATAAATCTGTAGGTGATGTTGTTGAAAGAAAAAAATTCTTCATGGAAAATCACCTCCTTAGGGCACATTATTATTGTCCTTACCATTTATTTTTTACTAATTAAGGAATATTATAATTGAGTTTATGTGGGTCACATTACATGCCATGTAGGTCAAATTATTTATGACATACATATTTTCACATTGATATATTACAACGTTAAAAATTATTCACTATATTTCCTATCTCACACATCATGTATCTAATATATTAATTTTAATATATATACTTTAGAGGTTTATCCCACATTTTGAAATGAAAAATATTTTATGTCATTTATTTCCACATCTAAGAGTCTTAAGACATAATCGGCTCATTTTTATCTTTTGAGAAATGACAATTCGAATATGATATCTCTAAGATCTAACCAATATGTCACTTGTTCCTATAATGAGATATATTCATGACATTTCCTAACTTTACACTCTTTTATATTTATTTATATGTATGTATGTATTTTTATGTATATGTATATGTATTTTACATATACATAAAAATACACACACACACACACACACACATATATATGTATGTATGTATGTATTTTTATGTATATGTATATGTATTTATGTGTGTGTGTGTGTGTGTGTGTGTGTGTGTGTGTGTGTGTGTGTGTGTGTGTGTGTGTGTGTGTGTGTGTGTGTGTGTGTGTGTGTGTGTGTGTGTGTGTGTGTGTGTGTATTTATATGTACCTATGTATATATATGTATATGTGTGTGTGTGTGTACATGTGTGTGCACATACACACATGTGTTCACACACAAAAACACAATTTAGATTATGTATTATATCTATAAATGCATACAAGATATAACATAAGTTCTAAGAGTTCAAATTCTAGAATTGTGTTACTATTTAGAACCAATTTAAAGATGAAGGGAACTCATAAAAGGCTCATTTTATAAAAAACTAGGAGAATCGTATCAAATATATATTTTATAAATTTTAGCATATTATCTTTTTGAGAACTTATCCAAGCACGTTTTTCTTACAAGTTTTGAAACAATGCTCACACATATCTAGAGAAGATGGGGACTCATATTGGTTATATTTCATATCTCACGCATCATGTATGTAATATATTTATTTTAATATATATGATTTAGAGGTTTATCAAACATTTTGAAATGGAAAATATTTTATGTCTTTTATTTCCACATATATAAGTCTCAAGACATAATTGCCTCATTTTTATCCTTTGAGAAATGACAAATCAAATATGATATCTCTAAGATGTACCCAATATGTCACTTGTTCTGACAATGAGATATATTACTTTACACTCTTTTATAGTACTTTATATTTATGTATGTATGTGTCCATTTATATGTATATGTACCTATGTATATATGTACATGTGTGTGTGCACGTATGCATGCACACACACATAATTTAGATTATGTATTATATCTTTAAATGCATGCAAGATATAACACAAGTTCTAAGAGTTCAACTTATATAGTTTCATTATTATTTAGAACCAATTTAGAGATGAAGGTAACTCATAAAGGGCTCCCATGAAAAAAGTTGGAGAATCAATTCATATATGTATTTTATAAATTTTAAAATATTATATTGTTGAGAATTTATCCATGCACTTTTTTCTTTCATGTTTTCAAACAACACTCACATATATATAGAGAATATGAGGACCCATATTGGGGTTGTATCAAATCAGTAGACAAACTATGTGTATCAATTTCATGTATTTCCTTCATCATTTCAAAACGGTATTAATTTATTGATCAATTACAGAAATACAAGTCCTTTTTAGGTTCACAATAGTATTAGATTTGTCATATGAAGTTTCATGCCTAAACTCATGTTTTAGGCCCATGCCTAAGTAGTAATCAAGGTTGGACATGTTAATCAAGCTATTACAATGAACGGATCTTGTTATTTCTCATGTACCTAGGATTATTTCACATTGGATCAGGAAAAAATATAAGTTTATTATGTTTTGGCTAATGAACATTTCATTATTATTTATTTTTTATAAATCTTCATACTGTATATGTATCATGATGAATTTCCTTTATGTGTAGAGAATAGGGTTTTTGATAATGTTATAATTTTATTCACATACTTTTGATGAGATATGTTTGTAAGGGTTTAAATTGAATTCATGAGGTAATTATCCCAGTTGATGGGGTGAGAGTGAGAACTCCAATAGAGTATCTAGAGTGAGCAATTTAACATATTAGTTGAATCGATAATGATAGTCATTTGTATATAATTAAGATTTGTAAAACTTTCACCTTATGCATAATCAACATCTTTAATTGGATGGACCCAGAAAAAATGCACACATTATGCTTGAATGTGGGTTATTATTCATAGAACCATAGGATAATATAAGTATGACTCTTGTCCACAAATGCATAAAAACACAAATTAAATGGGGCATGTTTGATTATTTTATAGATCACCATATGCTATGTAGTGTTTTCTACAATGGAAAAATATTTAGCATCGATTAAAAATAAATTGATAGCAACACAATATTGAAAATGGTAAAGAAATAATAATCCATTAGTTAAATAGAATCCACATGGGTAAGGACCAATTAATAGTGGATAAGAACATCTCAATAGTTGACTAGTCATTAACATACAAGTGAATAATTAGCAAAAAGTAAAAAAAATTGTGCAAACAACCATAACTGAGTATTCAATTTGTCAAAATTAAATGGAATAGAGAAAGAAGTAACAACAAGAAATACTCATGACATAATAGTATAAGGATCGCCACTTATCATTCAATGTGACATTGTCATTATAAGAGAAATTAATTACCATGATACTATTGAGAAAGAAAAAAAGTCTATGAATTGAATGAAACCTATGGAAGGAAGAGTTTATTAATTAAGGCAATGATCCAGTCGGTGGGTTCAACTCATTCACATTAAATTTCCCAAAAAGGGTAAATTTTTTTTATTTTTAATGACCAAATTGAGAAAAGAAGAAAAATAAGGTGAAGGGTAATAGAGATTCCAATGTGAAAACTGTACGATAATTACCATTCTCACAACCTTACCAATGATAATATCATTAGTCATTTCTTAACCCTTTTCCCCCTTTTAAGGTTGAGTTTTTTTGTGATGATCTTGGGGATTTTTTTTAATATTTCAATTTCCCCCCTTTTATTTCCTTCTTCCTTCTTTTAATTTTTTTGGGGGTGGATGAATTTTTTCACTCTCACTCCTCTTCCTCTTTTATTTAAGGGTGTGGTTCATTTTTATAATCCGTGGATTAAAGTAGTGGGGCCATTTTCTATTCTGATTGATTGTGTTTTATGATAGTGGATAGAATTTATAATATTATTATTTTTAAATTATTTTATATTGTTTATTTTTTTTAATTTTGTTGGGTGGGTTAAAAGGAGAAGAAATGGATCTTTGCATTCTTTGTGTTTGATGCAAAAAAATAGGCCAATTTTTTGAAGGCCATAACTTTTGATCCGTAGTTCTATTTCAGCTCTTCCACACACCAAAATGACCATCTTAAAAATTTTGATGTTTTATTTAGCTAAAATGTCCATTTAAAATGGATTTATATACATTTTGGAGGTCATACATGATCATCCGAGTGTCTAAAATTAACATTTAATAGTTTTTTTGACAATTTTATATTTTTAGAAATGGACATTAACTTCAATTTAATTTCATCTCATAGGCTAATTATAATGTTTAGATTATTTTAAGATATTTTTAGAGTATCACATGCTTGCATGTAAAACTTACTATAAATAATAGCTACTGAAAATAGACATTTTTATTTTATATTTTTTTTTAAATTTTTCATGTTAACTCTAAATTCTAAGTTAAGGCTTATTTAAGCATAGTTTGGGTTTATAATTAGTTCAATTCATTCAATAAAAATTGATTATGAGTTATTGTTTTATATCTTGACCTATTGGTAATTTTATTGTCTTGATGATTCTTTGTTTCATTATCTGGTATCAGAGCAAGTTCAAATCTTAGAGAGTAAGACATGGTGAGAGGACAAGGAGATATTGAACAGATGAACTAAACTATAAAAGATATATATAGAGGCAATTATAATAATTAATCAAGTTTATCACCAATTAATAGAGGAGGCAAGGTGGTGATGAACAAGACATAGATCATGTTGAATAAGTTCAACAAGAAGAAAAAGAGAAACCACCATCGATGGGAGAGAGAATAGTTCAAGATTTATAATGAGGAAATGAAGGAATAAAATTTTATGTCTAAAATTATGGAGGTAGTTTAAAACTAGAGGAACTGATATATTGAATGAATAGTGTGGAGAAGTTCCTCGAGTGGAAGACTATGAGAGAAGATAAGAAGGTAAAGTTTACATGTATGAAATTGAAAGGTCATGAAATGATTTGGTGGGATCACCTGCAAAAAGAGAGATAGAGAAAAGGTAAAGAGAAGATTAATTCATTAAAAAATATGGAGATTAAGATGAGGGAGATATTTATTCTTGTGGATTATGTATAAACCCTATATAGAAGATTTCATAATTTGAGGTAAAAAGATTATAGTATATAAGATTATACATATGAATTTTGTAAGCTTTCCATACAAGTGGAGCATGATGAAATAAAGAGCAAATGGCTACAAGGTATTAAATGGTTTAAAAATTTCTATTCAAGATGAATTAAACATGCATAGAATACTTTACATGGAGAAGGCTTATCAATTAACTTTGAAGGCTAAAAAAATAGAATTTCATAAGAATGTCTCTTGGTATAAGAAGAGGTAGATCCCATCCAAATAGGGGAGGAGATGGGTTTAATACCACTAGAGGTGGGTCTAATACTAATAGAGGTAAATCATCACATGGTGTAGAAAGGGAAGATGATAATATGTAATGGTGTTAGTGGATGGTTTTTAAATCAACGTAGATATTATGTATTTTATAGATATGTAGAAGAAGGGCACAAAGAATTTGAGTGTCCACACTATCAAGATCAAGAAAGGAGGCAAAAAGATCACTCAAGAGTAAATCTAGTTGGGGTTAAAATAGAAGAGTAGAATACAAAAGTTTCAGTAGTAGATGTTGGAGAGAAACTTATTATGAAGAGAACCATGATCATTTCAAAGAAGGAACATGTGTAGAATAAATAAGGTGGTGATGCATGGTTGTGATCAAAAAATTTTAAACAAGATGTACTTTGGGTGGAAAGGTATGCAAAGTAAATACAGATGGTGGTAGTTGCGAAAATATGATTTCTAAAGAAATGTCAAAGAGATTAAATTTGCAATGTGAAAAGCATCCCAATTCTTATCGAATTTCATGATTTAATAAGGGGAATGAGGTTATAGTAGATAAAAGGTGTTGAATCAAGTTTTCTATAGGAAAAAGTTATAATGATGAAATATGGTGTGATGTTATTTTGATGGATGCATATCATGTGTTATTAGAAAGACCATGGCACTTTGACAGGAAAATAATTCATAATGGAGTGAAGAACATGTACACTTTTTAGAAAGGTGGTACAAAGATAGTTTTTTACCTCTTAAAGAAGAAGAGAAGATATAAAGCATGTTATCTAATAAAGAATTTATCCAAGATATGAAGGTAGCATGTTATTTTCATGCATTAGCAGCAAAGAATGAAGAAATAGACATGGTGACAATACCAATAAAAGTAGTAAGAGTATTAAAAGAATATACAAATTTTATCCCTGATGAGTTCCTAGATTGTTTACCACTGAAGAGAGATTCAGAGTTACATTGATTTGATTTCAGGATCAACTCTACCCAATTAAGTAGTTTATAGGATGAATCTAACATTACATTCATAATTAAATAAATGGGTTACTGAGTTGCTAAAAAAGAAGGTGAAAATAGAGAGTATGAGTCCATGTGTAACACCAGCATTGATAACTCCAAATAAAGATAGAGGATGGGGAATGTGTGTGGATAGTACATCAATAAATAAAAGTTTAATAAAATATAATTTTCTTATAACTCATTTATATGATATGATGGATGTGATTGTAGGAGAAAAATATTTTACCAAGATTGATCTAAGGAGTGGTTATTATCATATTTGAATTCATGAAGGAAAAGAGTGATGGCTTATATGAGTGGATGGTGATGCCATTTAGATTATTGTATTTTGATATTCAATAAGAATAAATAATAACACTTAAAATATTTGAGAATGGTAATGGATTTGTTAAGGAGAAGTATGCAAATTTGAAGAAGTGCAAGTTTATACAAAATAGTTTGGCATTTTTGGGATTTGTAGTTTCAGCAGATGGTGTGAAAATTGATGAAGAAAATATAAAGACAATTGTTGATTGGCCTATTCTAAAAAGCATTATGGAGGTAAGAAGTTTTAATGGTTTCAAAAAAAATTATAGAAAAATTATTAAAAATATTAGTAGTATTGTGCCGCCACTAATAGATTACATGAGAGGGATATAATTTTTATGGACTAGAGAAGCCACATAAAGCTTTGAATTTTTTAAGAAGATTACAAAAAGATTAATTTTAGCATTACTAGATTTTAGCAAAGTGTTTGGGGTTGATTGTGATGCTTCATTTATGGGAATTGGTGTGGTGTTGAGTCAAAAAGAAAAGCCAATAACATATTTTAATGATAAATAGAATGAGGTAATAACAAATTCTTCTTGTTATGATGTTGAAATTTATGTAATTTTAGAAGCAGTAAGATATTGCAAGCATTATCTGGTGCCTAAGGAGTCTATAATACTTACAGATCATGAGGCTTTGAAGTATGTGAATAAACAAAAGAAATTGAATATTAGACATACAAAGTGGGTTTCTTTCTTGCAGGGGTATACTTTTTTTGAAACATAAATCTAAAAATTAGAATTAGGTAGTTGATGTATTGAGAAGGAGGGCAGCATTATTAACTACTATGCTGAGTGAAGTAGTTGGATTTGAAGCTATCAAAGAATTATATGATACTTATCCATATTTTGGAAAGGTAGTTGAGCAGTGCAAGAGTCGATTAATAAGTGGGACAGATGTTATTCATGATGAGTATCCTATATAGGAAGGTTATCTCTTCGAAGGGAAATAATTATGCATTCCAGTTGGGTCTCTATGAGATAATATAATAAGTGAATTACATAATGGTGGTTTGGCTAGACATTTTGGTAAGATGAAGACGATAGATTTGGTGAAAGAAAAGTACTTTTGGCCAAAGATGAAGAGAGATGTGACAAGGTATGTTTCAAAATGAAGAATATGTCAAGTGGCTAAAGGACATGTACAATAATCTAGACTATACATGTCATTACATATTCCAAGATGACCATGGATAGATTTGAGTATTTATTTTGTGTTGAGATTACCAAACACATAAATGGGTAATGATTCAATTTTTGTTGTTCTAGATAAATTTTCTAAAATTGTTCATTTCATTGCTTGTAAGGAAAAAAAATGATGCCACTAGAGTTGTAGAATTATTTTTTAAGGATATTGTGAGATTGCATGGTGTTCTAAAAACTATTACTTCATATAGGGACACAAAATTTCTAAGTCATTTTTGGAGGAATTTGTGAAAAAAAATGTGTACTAAGATACAATTCATTAGTTAATATCACCCACAAATGAATGGATAGATAAAAGTTGTGAATAGGAGCTTGGGATTTTTTTTGAGATTCATAGTGAGAAACAATCCCAAGCAATGGGGCTTGGCTTTATCATACGCTGAGTTTGCATATAAAAATTTAGTTAATAGATCAACAAGAAAGTCACCATTTCAAATTGTTTATGAGATAAATCCTATGGGTATTTCATATTTGGTATAATTATCAATTAAAGATCAAATTAGTGATGATGCAGAAGCGTTTGCAGAGCATATGCAATAATTGTGATAAGTGAGAAGAAAGTTGTAAGAAAGTAATGAGAAATATAAAATATTAGCATAGGTTAGAAGAAGATCAAAGGTATTTGAAGGAGTGTTGGTAATGGTTTACTTGAGGAAATAAATATTTCCAAAAGGCACGTATAACATGTTTAAGTACAAGAAAATTAGACCATGCAGAATTGTGAAAAAAATTAATAATAATGCTTCTGAGATAAGTTCACCATAGAATTTTGATATATATAGAGTATTTAATGTTTCATATTTATATGAATTCCATGGATAATATGGTGAAGATGACTAATATTAAGAAGTAAAATGGGAGCAATAGGTTCCAAAGAAGAAAGAAAAAATAGTGCAGGTTTTGGATATGAAGATAATGAGCACAATGCAAAGGAATTATAATAGTTATTTAGTGTAGTGGGAAGGATTGCAGTAAGAAGAAAATACTTGGATTATAGAATGGGAGCTAAAGATGATTGATAAAGACAAATGGTAGCAGTATAATCAGGCCAACTGGTAGGAGTTTAGTTGTTTTCAACCAGAGGAGAATGATCTAGAAAAAATAGGCCATTCTTTTAGAGGCCATAACTTTTGACCTGTAGCTCTATTTGAGCTCTTCCACATGCTAAAATGACCATATCAAAAAGAATTACTCTTTCCTTATCCATCCTATCCAATTGGAGTTGATTTTGATATTTTTCAGAGGCCATACGTGATCATCTAAGGGTAAAAAAATTAATGTTTAATGATATTTTTTTAGAATTTTCTTCTTTTTTTTTAAATTGTATATTTTTAGAGCTAGATGTCAACTTTAGTTGAATTTAGTCCCATAGATTAATTATAGTGTTTATATTATTTTTATAACTACATGTATTTGCATGCAAAACTTACTATAAATAGTGACCGCTAAAAATAGACATTTTTTTAAGATTTTAATTATTTAAAATTCTTACATGTAAACTCTAAATTCTGATTTGAGGCTTTTTTAAGCATGATTTGAGTTTTTAATTATTTAAATTAATTTAATACAAATCAATTATAATTTATTGTTTCAAAAATTAGCCTATTGGTAATCTATTGTCATGATAGTTTTTGGTTTCATTAATGTTTATTGGATTTACATTTATGTGTAGCTAGAGAACTCTGCCAAGTATGGAATAGGTGATTAAGTTTTAGATTGGTGTTTTATTAATTATTTTTTATGTGGCATTAAATTTATCCACCCTAAAGAAACTTATTTATTATTATGTATGTGATTATTTACCTTGGGAGCGCTTGGAACTCTAGAAGCTATAGATTTCAGTACCCTTGTTTTATGTAAATTATTCTAACTTTTGAATGTTCTATTATGTCTTGTATTGTTTATAGTTTTAAAATGTTGATTATTTTAACAAAAAATTTATTGATATTACTTTTATTACTATATATATATATATATATATATACATACCTTGGGCATATTTTTTTATATTACTTGTTTCCTTATGTGATCCATCCATTATTTTAAGCTTATTGGTAAAGTTGAATTAGAATATTGGATAAATGAATGAAGGATGTGGCCATAGGTTGGGGATAGTGTATTGGGTCAGTGTTGTGTGTGTGTGTGTGTGTGTGTGTGTGTGTGTGTGTAGTAAGAATATTCCTTAGTATTACATGATAAATTTCATATAAATGTCATGAGGGTTGGTGAATAGATCATGGTACCAACTACACCTCATCATGTGATATCCTTATGATCATCCTATGACAACCAAACACACATTGGTAATCTAGTCCAAACATTATGTTATCAATCATACTTTTTTATGAAATACTTTAAATTATATTGATATAAAAAGATGGATGTGTGTGTGTGTGTGTGTGTGTGTTTCTAAAATCTAATATATTATATTTGGATAATTTAAATACAAAAAATATATAATGCATAGTTGATAAATAATGAGCTTTAGTTTAAGGGATGTTAAATCTCTATCACCTCTTATACAATATTATCTCATATTTAAAATAATGGACTACTTATTTTAAAATTTTAGAAATGAGGCCATTATATTAAGGGTCGCCTATGACTAAAAAAATTAAATAGACTTAGTTTAATAGTTGGAAGCACTTGAATAAATCCCAATTCTCTAAATGTTGGATTATACAATCTCTAAGATAACCACTTGTGTCTATGTGCATGTGTGCACGTGTACATGTGTAAAGAGAGGGAGGCAGGGGAGAGAGGAACTATAACTATTTTTTAAATTCCATATCTAGTAATCTTTGATTTAGATTGAAACTAACTATATGTGAATCACATTTGTTGGCCACTAGTATAACCTTTAGACTATTATATAATGAGTGTATCACAAACCATTTAATACTACACTGACATCAATGTTTGCAAGATATTTTATAGAAAGACCTAATTTTTTATCCAAATCATGGTTGCATGTTGATGTTAAAATCATAAGTGGCCTTAGTGATGTTAGATCTAAGTGTTTTTTATTAGTGTAAGTAGTGATTTTAAAAGCACCTAGACCCTTGTACAAGAGATCAGATATAGCAATGAAGCCCAACAAAATTAGAAAGAAAAACTAATAGGAGAACAACGCAGAACTAACCCAACAACAAGAGAAATAGATAAAGGGTCAAGGACCCCAAGTAGCTCAACAAACTAAAATCAGGGTGGTTTCAAACCAAATTTCTCCAAAGAACTCTGAGTACACATCTTAAGCTTGAAAATACCCTCAGATCTCTTCTTTTTGGAAGACCTGGGATAGTCCAAAGTGTCACTCAAGGTCCTAGAATAACATTTCACCTCAGCCAAAGGATTCTCCAACACATCTCCATTGTCCCTATTCCCATTATCTTCCATATCTGGCAAAGGAATCCTCATTCTAGCACTACTATCTTCAAAAATTCCCTTGTTTTTCATCATAGGTGTATCCTCTAAGGGGGGATGTACTCCTTTCTCTTCCAAACAAGATGTTACTTCTTTCTACTTGGACAAGTAACATCAGAATGACTAGCTTTATGATAGCTAAAACAAACAATATGAGTGTGTTCAAACTCAATATGCTAAACCCATCTACCAAACATGGATAATAAGGTAATTCTAGTAGGGAGTACCTTATCATATTCCACAAACACACAAAATATATCAAACGTATTGCCCAAAGGAGTTGGTAATACCCATAAATACCTCCTCATCCTAGTATTCCAATGGGAGACCTAGCAACCTAACCCAAAATGGAAACTTCTTACTACAATCCACTAAATGGTTGAAGCATGGTGACCAGTTTTGTAGACAAAGACCATTCTACCCAAGAAACCAAGGACCAATAAGGATCTTTGAGCAATCTTCAGAGATCGAAAAAGAAAACAAGAAGAATATGTTCATTTTAGCACTTACCTCACCCTACCCCCTTAGCTTCCAACTTTGAAATGTCCACCTTCTAACCACATCGATATTGGGGCGATTTCCACGAAATTTCCCAGCAAACGAGTTATAGAGCCACCAAAAAACCCTTTCAATTAGTGAATCATGGATGACGATTTGGTTATCTACCAAAGCCTCTCCCCAATTAGCATTAACAACAGGTATATAGGGATATTACCAATCTCCTTAGCCTATGTGTTAAGCTCCAATGCTGCTTCAAACTCCTTCCTTATGGCACCAATACCCTCCTTAGGCAGGTCAACACCTACCATGGCAACCATGCCCTGCATGATTCCTTTTCTCAAACATTGGATTAACAGCTTCAATAGCACCTGTGCAAGAAGACTACAAACCCATTTTAGTTTGTTATCATTATAAACCATGGCCATGGGTGAAGCCATACCCAACAAAATCCCTAAGACTACTGGGGCGTCCTTACTACCCATGATCAGCTTGACAAGGATGGAGGAGGTTGCAACGGGTTTCTAGAGAAGGAACCCACGTGAAAGACCGTAACCAAGAATGCCCTACCCAGCAAAAGAGGGTTGTCGCATCTGAGAAATGGATTTTTGGACCTCCAACCACAAATCCAATAGACTTTCATCCTCTTCCTCATCTAAAGAGGTCACCCCCTCGTCTGGAAACTCCTTATCTATGCCATTTGGGTCATCCTCATTGCCGCCATTGTCAGCCTCCTCTGTAGCTAGAAACCTTAACACACTGCTTGATGCTCTCGCCTCCATTCATGCTCTCTTCGTTGTTTTCTAACTCTAATTTTTTGTTATATCGTAATCTTAATCATTTGTGTATACATGGTTTCCATTAAATCGGGAAGAAATTACCTCTTTTAATTCAATGTTATTTTTAATTTTCTTTTATCTTTCACTATTTCTATGTGGTTCTTTTTATCATGTGATTAAGTGATTGATCTTTGAAAAATGAGTGGTCAAGATCATGCCACTTATCACCATTCCATTATTCTGAAGCCACGAAATTTTTTTAAAAAATATATTAATTATTTCCAACTTAGGACAAGTCTCAAACTTAATG
Source organism: Torreya grandis (assembly GCA_037957365.1). Taxonomy (NCBI): domain Eukaryota; kingdom Viridiplantae; phylum Streptophyta; class Pinopsida; order Cupressales; family Taxaceae; genus Torreya; species Torreya grandis. The sequence goes on from JARHVA010005280.1 coordinate 659,927, forward strand.
CACAATCGTGATACATAGGGCAGAGCACACAAGATGATACAACCAAAATGGTTGAAACCCAGAATAACTAAATGCAAACCACATAAAGGTCGGTAGGTTTAATTATTCAACATTTTCAAATCGTAAAAGCCCAGAAACATAACACAGCAACTTCAAAAACTATGAAACAAAATTACAGTGCCTAATTGGCGTAACGCCATCACATCGAGAGGTCATAGACTATAAGAAACTCCACCTAGATCAAAACATAAAGCAATGTACAAACCTGATATAAAGAGCAGAGCCTAAAAAAAACAAAGTTGCTGAGTAGTATTATGATGGCGAGAAAATGATGATCCGGCGGTTCCACCACGAAATGTTTTTGAAATCAGCAAATTTCTTGGAATATTTTCGCCTTGAATATTAAAAACTTAACGTTAATACTATACAAACACCAAATTTTCAACTCTGATTTATAGATAAAAATTTAAAGCTTTCTCAGTCTATAGTATCGAAAGATGCACTTTCTTCAAATTAATATATTTTTACAGATAGTGACTAAAATAAGAATATCAATGCTACTCTTAAAATGAGATAAATAAATAATTTTGGTTGTATGTATGCAGAGAAATTGATTCAAACATAACTCTTTTAATAATAATTGTGTTTAATTTCTAGTCTATGTACATAGAATTATCAAAATGATATAATATTTCAAACTCGCAATCTATTTTTATATGAATCATAAAATTAATTGTAAATTATTTATAAAACTTTATTTTAGAAAAACTAATAATTTGATAATACCAAACAACATATTTCCAGAAAAAAATTAAAGCACAACCAACTCTTTGTGTTATTTACAAGGTAGATATTACATTCTAATTTAAAAAAAGAACTTTGGCAAGGGTAAAATCATAGCCTTACAGATTTATATAAAAGTTTATGAGAAATAAGATTTGTATTGATTGAAAAAATTGACCTCAGTGTCAATTTAAATAAATAAAATATTCTCATCAATAATAGACCAATGATAACATATTGTCAAGCAACATAGTACAATAATAAAAATAAATAAATAATATTATTTTTTTTGTGTTTATTTAAAGGACATATATTACTTTTATCTAATGTTAAACTGGACCACCTTCAAATCATACAATAGTTCTTTGACAAGAGCAAAATGTTGAACCTTAATTCTGTACAAAATTTAATGATATGAAAAAACATATTAATTATAAAATCAAATTAAAAAGCGTGAACAAAAATTGAGAAAAACAAACTATTGTCTTCACGTTCAAGTAAAAATTAAATAGATCTGAAATTACTTGAAAATGACTGCATGCTCAATATCCATTATATGTATGTTGAACTCTTAAAAAATCAGGGCTTCATTATCTCATTGAATAAACAAAAAAAAGTTATAAAATTTGTTCTTATAAATAAAAAGTTTATATATAAATTATTTTTTTCCAAAATATCATTAATAATAATATTAGTTTAAATTTTTAAATATCAAACCAATCTTTACATCTTTAAATATATATTAAAATATGATATTTATATTCAGATCCTATTAATAATTGAATGATTTATAACAAAGACATTAAATTGATTAAATGACATAATGAAAATGCAAAGATTAAAACTCTAAATTATATTACAAATTGGATGTGGTTTTGTGAACCCTACATTAACATATATCAAAAATACATCAAAGATAATTTTTTTAATAATTTATTTAAAAAGTCATATTGCATCTATGTTTTTGAATTGGTATGGGTGGAATATCATGAGGTCAAATTTATTTTATTTTATTTATTTATTATTTATTATTATTATTATTTAGTTTATAGTAATATTTGTTTGTTAGGGGATACTTTCTTTTTGGAAGATTGATTTTACTTCTTTTAATTTTATTTTCTTGGTTATATGATTATTTAGATTTTTCGATTTCTATTTTTAATTGTAAAATTTATACATATCAGAAAACTTTAGGGTTTGTAGTAAACTTTTTCTACTTATTATAAACAGATTTAGACTCTATTTTTTAAATGATATTATATTATTTTCAAAAAAAGGATTACAATAATATGACCATCAAATTTATGTGATGATTGCACTTATTATTTATTATTTATTATTTGATTTCATTTCCTTCCTTGTCATGAGGTATTTCATCCTTATTCTATCATATGAATAACGCATAAATATTTAAGGTAAATATAATTGCTCTATATTTATTGATTTATGGTGTCATTATCAATCGAAATGAGTATAATGACAACCCAATGTTAAACCTTTACCAACAATTATAATTAAATTAATAGAGGACATTTATTATTATTATTATTATTATTATTATTATTATTATTATTAGAATGGTAGATAAAAGCATTGCGCTTTCAGAATACATACTAATTATTTCATTTTTTCTTCGGGAAAAGAGGAGTTTATATTGATAACATGCATAACCTCAAAACAGTTCATGATATTCAAGACAAAATCTGGATTGGCACAATTTAGCAGAATAACTTTTAGACTAGAACGTTAAAATTTATAAGCAAAATATTTATCCCAAGTTCAACCAGATATAAATATAATACATAGCAATAAAATCCTCGACCACTGAGTGGACATTAGTATGTACAGTTGCATCAAACTACCACTTAGAAAGCATACAAAAAGAAGTGGGTAAGAACAATCATTTTATATATTCTCAAATAATGTTTACACAAATATTTTTTTGTAAAAAGCATGAAGGTTCTTGATTGATCTACTGAGACTACCGAAACAGCAATAGACGCCTGCGTGTTTATTTATATGTGATTTTTTTATGGCGTTCTTAATAAAATATCAAATTTTCTCTTATAGATTATAATTTCATAGATAATTTAACTTTTTTTTATAAAATATTGATATAGTATTAATTTTATAATTCTTTGAAGTTGATAATGTAATTGACAAATCTCTACATCTTTATGTGTAGATGATTATTATTATTATTATTATTATTATTATTATTATCATCATCATCATCATCATCATCATCATCATCATCATCATCATCATCATCATCATCATCATCATCATCATCATCATCATCATCATCGGCTTGTAAATATCTGTCAGCATATCAATGTAAACAGATATCTGATAGAACCCACATTGGCAGTCACCAAACCCGACATTATGACATATTGGCACCAATGCCTCCCATGTATGAAAAGCAAGAAAAATTAATCATATTCATCTCCGAAACTTAATCTAAAATATTTATTAGATGTTGAAGACATAATGATACCAATACACGACATGAGTGAAAAGCAGATGAAACTTCATACTCATCCTCTAAAAACATCTATTAAATATGGAAGATAAGATTCAGTCTAATATGTCCACACCCATCGAAGTGATAAATTTTAAAAAATAAAAAATAAAGGTGAGAATCAAAGAAAAAACTTCATTAAAATTACAATTACTGGCCCAACGAACAAAGTTTGTTTATGGAGGATGGCTTAAACACACGCCACCCAAGTAAAAATCACCAATATAATTACTAATATTTGTTTCCGGGATATATTTGATAATGAAAGTCATAATGATTGTATCCACTAACATCTGTGCGCCATTGCCATCGATTCAGACGGAAAGATAGAAGACACCAGGCAGTTCTTTAGGTATTGATGTCACACTTGTGAAACTTTCAATTATGCGCCAAAGATGAAGAAAAACACGAACCATAACGTTGATGTGTGACTAGATTCAACTGCCGTGTATCGATTCAAAGATTGAAAAATATACACGATATACCTATGCCCACATCAATGTTTGCCCCAGAGGGTAATTTGAAGTGTTAATATAGTTTTAATCTTTCTTGGTTGGCATTTTTAATTATTGTTTCTTATTATATTTTTATAATATTATATTATAAAGATATAATGATGAATTTGGTTTATGTCGTCTTTAAAAAAAAAAAAATGATTGTATTTTAATTATGTTTATACATTGATGATAAAATCAGTTTGTAAGGGTTTAAACAATGATTATTAGGGTAATATCTTAATGCACATAACAAAAGTAAGAGCTTAAGTTGTGGACATTTATAGTTATTATATGAATAAAAAAAATGGATTTGATCATTGTTTAAAACTCTCATATAATCAATTAGCCACAAAGCCACTAAAACCCTTCTACTTTCATGGCATAAATACAATGTGGACAATGTATTTAACTACTAAGAAAACTATGTTAATGGGTCAAGAGTAATAAAGTCAAATTCCTTGTCTCAAATCACAGCCTCCTGGTTCTCTCCCCATGCATAATTTTTCAAATTAAACTTCGATGGGGTAGTGTAGGAATCTAGGAGCTTTCATTGCTAAGTTTAGCAACAGGGATTGCACTGGCTCCCTAATCAAAACCTACTCTATGAGTGTACAAGATGGAACAAATAATGAGGCTAAGGAACAAGCGATAGTTTTGGGTGTTCAACTTACCAGTCATTGTGGTGTCGAACATTTGGTGATTGAAGGTGATTCAAATGCCATTGTGGAAGCTATCTACAACTACAATGCCAATGCATGATGATTGAATAACATCATCAACATGGCTTGGCCTCTCTTGGATGAGATGGTGTCATGGTCAGTTGCACATTGCTTCAAGGAAGAAAATAAGTAGGCATATTTCCTTTCAAATTGGGGTGCTGACCAATTGGAAGAGGTTATGATGGATAATGAGTATGAAAGGTGGTTGAGCTTAGAATTTTTCAACCAAATTTAATTATTTACCCCTACATCATAAAATTTCATACTGGAGATTTCATGCAAGTTGATTGATCTAGATTATTTATTAGCCTTCTTTTCCTTTCATGTATGACTATTCGATGAGATGATTGTCATGAAATGAGATGGGTTATATATCAAAGCATGTGCATGGTGACTTAATATTTTCTCCCATATTATTTATGTGTTATGTTGTAACAATGATGATGAACTGGGTAATAGATAAAATTGCTCTCATAGAACCCATTCTATCTCTCTATGTGGAGAAAAAATATGACCTTCAATGATAGTGTCCTTGATTGTTAGTTGAGGATGGTATTCTAACAAAAAATCATAGAGGTCTTGGAAACTATCATGACCGTTATTGGAGAAAATTATCTATATGTTATTTGGATAAATAGAACTAATGCTAATGTGGCATCCATATTTGTTAGTAATCTATTATGAGTTGTAATAAATGATGAGGTGCCAAGGACTACGATTGAGATTTTAGTTGGAAAGGGAATATTGGGTGGTCTAGTTAGTTGGTTAAACAAATATGAGGAGGTGGATAGCTCCACTCTACCCTTCACCAGCATGCAGTGTTTAGGTTTGGTGCCTCTATTTACTTTTCATGAGATGGAAGAATGATTTGTGAAAATACATGAAGTTTATAAAATTATTTTTGGTTGGTCTATTGGGTGTCATCCCCCCTAGGTTCACTATGGATGAGTGGTTGACATATATACCATCTCTAGTTTTGTATATTAATCATTTTGATTCAAGGTCTTTGGCTTCAACAACACAACTGCTAGTGGATTTCTACAACAACAAGGGTGTGGTGGTAGTAATGGAGGGGGTATCAACTATAATCTCTAGTGGTGGTGACCTGAGGGTTTTTAAGACCATAGTCACTTGACATATGTAGAGTTACCTCCAATCAATGGTGGACAAAGTAGGATTAGGGGGTGTGTTAACATTGGCCAAGTACAATATGGATATTTATGGAGGTTCTTCTACTCATATGGGTCCTTCTCACAAGTACTCTCACATGAAACTTTCATTTCTATAGCATTGGGCTTCTCTATTTATGATTATTTGTTTCTTTTGTCAGTTTTTGACTTTATGTTTCCTCAAGGTTTGTCCCTCATTTTTGGATTGAAATCTTTATGTTTTTTGGTTTCATCAGTTGTCTCATTTTTTATCTAAAACACCACCTACTTTTTGTTTTCATATCTATCCATGTACAGGGGAGGACCATTCCCCTCAATATTTATCCAAAAAAAGATTAATACCCACATATGAAGGGATAAATAAAAAGGGTTTAAAACATGATGTGGATAAATAATGTTAAACATTTTGTGATTACAAAAATGAAAATTAAAATTGTGGAAAAATGAAAATGGCCACAAACTATCAATTGAAATTTTAATCACCAAAATAAGAAGGCACAAGATGATCATGGTGGATAAATATTCAATAGAAATTTAATACAAAATACAAGCATTTCCCACATGAGGCATTAAATCTAACATTAAAATTATTCTATGAATTTTAAAGTACAAAAAAAACCAATGAAATTCTTTTCATACTTGTGGATCAAGTCATAAACTTAGTTTTCACAAACATAATACACAAAAAATGTTGCATGGAAAACAAGGCAATCACTTTAAAACAATAATTTGCTTGCCCTCTCATGCACTACAACATTATATTTTCATGTAAAGGTAGTAAATGAAAAAAAATTCATCCAAAAGTTATATATCACATGAAAAAAATAACTAAATAAAATAACAAAAAGTAAAATCAAGAGACATTTATTACATCTCAGGGAATAAATAGAAGCTTTGTGGAAAAGAGGCATACCTTCACAATAAGGTGTTTTATGCACTCTTTCAAATTTATATAAAACTTCCTATCATATATTACCACCTTGTATATAGATTATTATTTTTTTATATGGTCCTAATATGTTTTTAAATCCGATGTTCAATTGAGTTGATAACACATAAAGTGAATCTTTGCATCCTTATGTGCACAGTACAATATATGAAAGTAAATTAATAACATTTATGTAAATAATGTAAATATTTTCTAGTGCATCAATATTGGCAACATATCTAATGGAAACAACATCATAATAAACCAAACCTATAATTATGATGTGGAGACACCAATGAATGACATGCTTCAAAACCTAGAGAAGTTGATCATATTCATCTTCCACAAGTAAATGTGGATCATCAATCAAGAATGTAAGGCAAAGCTTAGTTCAATAGTTTCACATCTATCATCAAAATTAAATGTATTTACATTATATTTTATTAGTCATACCTCAAAACATGTTATCGGAAATGGTTGCCAAAATCTATGAAGTGTTAGCTCAGCCAATTTTTTATAGAATATTAGTATATATTTTCTAATTATAATATTCTTTATTTATTGTAAGATCATTAAAAAATAATATATATGTTCAATAAATAAAAAATAATAATAGCTACCATAATTTGTGAAGTGTTAACTCAGCCAAATTGTTATAGAATATTAGTGCATATTTTCTAATTATAATATTCTTTATATATTTAAATATAATTTAAAAAGAATATATATGTTTCATAAAAAAATTTAAAAAATAAAAATAAACAACCGTAAAATATCACAATGTAGCAACATCATCTTAATAAAATTAATCAAAACTAGCCAAAACACAACATCATAAACACTATTGCAATATAAAAATATTCATGGTCACAAAAAAATAGAGACAACCAAACCTAGAAACATCACAACACATCATAATTGATTAAATAATCATAAAAACATCCTCAAACATAATAGCCATTCATTCCTTATCATGTCCCTTATCTTTCTCCTCACTATTACAACCACTCTTTTCAAGTCCTAGCTATGCAACATGTCCCAACTGCATTATATCCAATTTTTCACCACTGACTCCATCTAGTTCCCTTTTCTAAACTCCATGAATACTTTATTAGTGCTCCCTTCAACCAAATTGTTCATAAAAAAATCATATATGAACCTTTGAACACAATCAATTATCTTTTATGAATGTATCTTAACACCTTTTCCAATAAATTCATGGAATTTAAACAAAATATCATTCCCATTGTTTTCTATAAACTACCTAAACTCAAGATACAAAATTCTCCCATACCTAGTAATTGGCATTTTATTTCCATCTAAAGAGGATTGATAATACGTATACTAAGTTGACATTTCTTTTAGGATCCTCACTCATTACAATTAGTATATAATTCTTCTTGATCTTGATCAAATTTTTGTAAAGACACATGCAACACAAAACCTTTTTTTTACACTTACTTTAGATTCAAATATACCCGCTAAATTTGTGTCCAAATCAATGGATTTTTCAAACTAACAATATTTCATCAACTCCCCTTCATTTTCTAATATATTCACCTATGCAATGCAAGAGTGATGTGTTTTCCAATCTTGGGAGGGGTTGTGTCTAGGTTATGCTTTAGTATCAATCAAGAAATTCAAATTAATTTTCATCATTCATGTTCTCAGGAATTTATCCATCTCGCTTTGAGGAACCTTGAATTGTAAGAATATTTTCACATGAACAATACACAATAATTTCTCTAGAGAAGTTAGTAAGCCACCTACTTTTAAACTAAAAATTATCTATGTTCCTTTGCTTCCATATGAAACACAAAACATCAATATAAGGCATCATTTTTTTAATTTTATTTTTAAAAAAATCTACTGTCTTTTTATAATATACCTAACCATAATTATCATTAATCTATAAATATAACAAAAAATAATCTAAACCAAGACATAAGATAAATTTAGAACACAACAATATTAAATGGGCAAAAGAAAAAAAGCAAGATCAATGGTTCTAATTCCCCACAAAAATACAAAATTACTTAATAAACTTGGACTTTGAAATAACATTACCAACAAGTTTATTATGAATTAATAATCAACTAAAAAAATATTTGTTTGGTTTAAGGTATAATTTCTTAGTTGTAATATCTACTAATTGAGGTCTACTTAACCAATTATAAGTATTCCAAAATTCATTTTCATATTCCATAATCATTCCAATTGAATAACCTTCTATGGATTTAAATATTATAATATAATTTATTAGGTGTGTTAATGGGAGCATATATTTAACCTCAACTCCATCGAAGTGAGATAGATACAAAAATATTTACTCCCATTACAAAACCAAACAAAGGAATAAAAACCTTATGTGAACATAAGAGGAGTATTTTTTTGTTTTGTATTTCACCATATTTACATTCAACCCTACCATCTACATGATAAAGAACCACATATAGGGTTGAAAATCATCAAATGTTTATCCATCTCCTAGGCCTTCCACAAGGAAAGGAAAATAGGAGAGACTAAAACTTTAGCAAGAATAAGTCAATCAAAAGGTTAGAGGTATGCAACCCATTCCATTACTATTATGATTTTGTAAATGCAATAAAAATGTTATATATATAAAGAAATTTATAATGTGAATTCACTTCTATCACCTTGATAATCTATTTGAATGCAAGAGCAACACCTTAGATTTTCAAATTCTTAATCCCTAACCCATCTAATATCTTAGGTTTGCAACAAATTTCCCATGTAACATCATGTCATTTATTTTTATTTTATCCATCTATCCATAAGAAATCCGTTACCATCCTCTGAAATTTATGAAATTGATAACTATGAAACAACCAATAAGAGGAATAATATACAATGAATGAAGGGGAGAACTTTCAAATAAACAAATATTATTATTGGGAGAGAAAACAAATGTCCAAACCACTTGGAGATAATAATCTTGATAAAAATCCACTTCCTTGCATCCTAGAAAGAATGGTAGAGCCCAAACAAAATATTAAGTTACCAAACCATGTGATTAGGTCCTTTCCAAGGATTTTTGAAAGAAAAAAGCTAATCAAGAGTAGACTCGCTCCACCAAATGACAATAAATTTTTGAGGTGAAACTTTAGATCTAGTTCTTGAACAATAAATATCAAACCTAATTCATTTATTTTAAATTATGTTTCTTTAACATAGGTAAAAGAGTTATATCATCTAAAAACAAGACATCAAAAAACTCAATATGATTAGGTAGGGTGATGCCTTTTATAGGTGGGAGCTAATAGAGCATCTTTAAGAAAGAAGAGAATGGCCTTATTTGTAATAAAAAAATTTAGGGGAAAGTGGTATACCTCATCTAATGGATATTTTAAGCACAAATGGTTCATTGAGTTCAACATTAATTTTACATAATAATATTTAAAAATTACACAAACCATTCTACAACTTTTTTCATGAAATAGAAAGGCCCGTAGCATTAAGTTAATAAATTGCCATTCAATTATGTCATAAGTATTTCAAATTGTCTAATTAGAGTCCTTTTCCTAATGCATATAATCCCAACTTGTTATGAGGTAACACAAATATTTATGCCTTCAGTAAAATTAGCTTTGTCAAAGAAACAAAATTTAGTATGAGAATTCAATTCTCTATACTATTATTTTTACAATGGTTTTTTATGACACATTAAGAAAACTAATGATTATCCAATTTTTTATTTGAGTGGAACCACCTTATTTTGGGATTAATTTAAAAACACTAGGTTTGATACCAAAACCAAGACAACCCACATGTATGACGTCCTTATATATGTATAAATGCATGTATATATGTATGTATGTATGCATGTATGTATGTATATATGTATGTATGTATGTATGTATGCACATATACATATATACATATATATATCTATATCTATATGTACATGTACTAAAGTTCTCCTCATAAATTTAATTTTTGTGACAAACTAATTTCACTAAAGGCATAAATATTCTTGATAACCTACTAACAAGTTGGGAAAATATGCACTAGGAAACTACCTCTAAGTAGAAGGTTTCCATGACTTGGTTTTAATTTGAAAAAACTTATGACATAATTGAATGTTGATTTATTGATTTAATGCTAAGGGGCTTTAGGTTCCATGAAAAAAATATTAGAATGGTTCATGTAAATTTGAAATATGATATGAATGTATGTATGGATATATATAAATATGTATTTGTATATGTGCATCTATGCATATAGATATATGTGTATGTACATGTACATGTACATACACATATATCTATATCTATAATGTATGATATTATGGTTATTATATCTGAGATTAGATTTATGAAATCTCGACAAAAATATTTATGAAGCTGACTAGTGTGTTGTAGGTGACATTAATAATTGGTTGGGTATCTCTTGTGGGTTAATTATACTTCCTTATTTACCAATCTAAGTGGATATGAATATGGTCCACCTAAGGACATTTTTATAGGATGATTTAATGACTCGAAGATTTATATATAACAAACTTTTGTTATTGTCTTCTTACTATGGTTGGGATTAATGTGGAGTTGGATGTCATTAAATAACTATATCTTAGGCTCTTAAATAGGACTTGCTCAGATGATTGAGATATCAAGTTGCTTTTACTAACCACTATATAGTCCCATTGGTGGGAATTATCAATATTTTATAGAGTTTTAAGTTTATTTTTATGTGGATGCACACTGATAAAAACTAAACTATATACTCCTTAACAAGGATGTGCTCCCATTTATAACTCTCTACTGGTGACTTAATCCTAGTGACATATCTCTACCAACTAATAACATATCAATAGAGATCACCCTTGTGTACAAATCCAATTTTATGTTGTCTTATCTCATCCAATGATATTGGGGTTTAACACATAGTGCCACTGTGTACTCCAAAATTAATGATTCCTATTTTTATTTTTTTTTAGTTTTTTTTTTTTTGGGGGGGGGGGTGTTCTTTCATTTGGTATCAGAGCAATGTTTCTTCTCTAAGGAACTCTAGGAATTAAAGATGCTATATTGAGACTAATGAATTGTCCCAATTAGGGAAAGTTGTGTAGTGACCCATAAAGGCAATAAGCATTTTTTAGGCTAAATAATAAGGTGTTGTATGCTGGAAGTTACATACATCTCTAAAAATAAATGATTTCAAGGAGTTGAAATTTCTTCAATATCAGTTACTATCACCCCTAGCCTTGGTTGGGTTAACCCTTTTTGATTCTAGTTGAATCAGGGCAAGCCTCAACTACCGACCATTAATTTGTATAGGTGAGTTGATGGGATATAGTGATAAATTTTTCTCTATTAGAATTATGAGAATAATGTTTGTATATATTATTGGCTTCTATGGGCAAGCCTTACCTAAATGCTTAGAACATTATGACCTAGGGAATACTGAAGGTTAAACCTAGACCTGGAGGGTTTAATAGGGTATGAAAGGATTGATTTACTTGAGTAAGTTATCAAAGCTTAAACTCTTCAATCGTAAAGGAAGTGCTTTAACCCATTTAAAACCTATGAACTTGAGTAGATTTGATAACCAATGTTAGTTATCTGGATAAAAATGACTGGAAATTCTTGATCAGTGAGTTAAGTATCTTTTTATTTTCTGATTAATACAGCTCAAATGCTGAATTTTTTAGATCTAGTGTGACACTTTAAGGTAGATGGCTTTAATGGAGTAAAAACATCTCCATGAGATAAGTTGTTCATAGTCATCAAGGCTTCCCCTTATCTCTTTTTTTGAATATAAAAAAATCATTATGGTTTAGCATAAATTTCATGTAGTGGTAATGTTGGACAACTATGGTAAGTAGCTTTAAATAATGACTTAGCCTAGGTGTCACTATACGTGATCGATGGAAACATTGAAGACAATTCAATGTTATGAAAAATTCTTGGGAATCATTGTCTCATCCAAAGTAATGGACTTCTAAGTAAAAACCAAAAAAGTTCTTTTTCTAAGACATTATTTTATTGGCTAATTAAAACTATTATGTATCATAAAAATGGGTATGTTTATGAGGTGTTGAAAATGTATGCATTTTAGTCGAATTGGGCTTGATCTTGTTATACATTCACCTCTTTTGAGTTAATTTGAGAAGTATATGGTTTCCTAACTCCAAAAAGGCTGAAGTAAATAAGTATCTAGAATGTTTACTTCAATCATAGATATGTATTGCATCTATGATGTATATTTAATCATGGATATGTTTGATTCCATGCCAATGTTATGATAATCATGGAGGTGTTTCACATCCATGACGACATTTAATTTTATCATGGATAAGTTACACATCCATGGGGATGCCTATTTATAACTTGGTTATGTTTTGAAACCCATGAGGATGTCTATTATGATATTGGATATGTTTTACATCCATGAAAATGTTCATTGTGAATTTCAATTAAATTTTTTGATTGTGGGAAATTATAATTCTCATAGTAGTGATATGCCATTCACCTTGAGTCATGTCTAAGTTCACCCTTTCCCAAAGCAATATTACATTAAAACATGAATCACCATTCAACCATTCACTTGTTAGATTAATTTAGTTGGTAGATTAAAGATATAAGCTTGTTGTTGGAATGATGAGACAATGCCTTGGTGATCATTTGATAGATTGCATAAGTAAACCATCCAATCAGGCTGAGGTATGGAATCTTGGGAGGTCAAAGGGTGAAGCTAAATCTTTGAGGACTTGATGATGCGAGTGTGACTAAATTTATTGAGAAAGTAAAGAATTTTCGGGGATATCTTATTGTAATTGGGTAGCATGAGCCATCTATCCATGATGTGAAAACATTGTTGGTAAAATTATGAAAGCTCAAAGAGATAGATAGGCCTTGTTGGAACACAACCTTCTTTGAGATAAGGTGATCATAATCCAATATTCCTAGGATTGATCATGTTTTAATATATTATGGATATCTGATGTCACTTGGATGGCATTTGGACATCAGGTAGATTGATGGGAATCATGGACCCTTGTGCTTCACTGACATGTAAGTTTAACTATTGTAATGTGAAAATACATTGGCATAATGACTTATATTTGATTGTCTACCTAGCTTACGTAGATACTTCATATATATGCATTGTTATATATTGTATAAACCCTTGTGAGGTGTGAAATTGATTAACCACATGAAACATCTACACATTTTGTGTTATTAATATGGTTGTCTAAGAGTTCAAGAATACATATTGTATGCTATCTATGGTATTTTATGTATTTAAACCATGAAATTATGAACTGTAAACACTTGTGTATTATAACTCTTATTTTGGAATCAAATCTTTAGATTGAGCTGTCAAGGTATAGTGTTGTGATGTATTTTATAATCCTACATCATTGTTCTAGTTATGAGCATCGATGCAATTATGAGGTCAAGGGTTGAGAAACACTATGATAAAATGGTTTAAGCCACATACAAGATAAGGAGTGGAGTCTCTTATAGGTTGAAAAATCACTCCTCCTCTTTGAATGAGATAACCACCTAATTCATTTAGAGTGTGCATCATGGGTGTCACATATTTGCTACAAGATCTTCATACATACTGGTCCCCTTATTGTTAAGTGTTCCTTTATCTATCTCCTAGAGGTTGTTGTAAAAACAACCTATGTGAAATTTTATTATATATCATTGTTAAACACCAAATGGTACTCTAATTTGGATGATTATGCAAAATCAACAAGCTGATACTCATCAAAATTCATGCACACGTTGGCCTATTAGAGAAAACATGCTATGATTGATGTATTAATTTGTTATACCCAATAGATATATTTTACGATGAATACATTTTTTTTTGTTTTTAAATCATGACTAGAATGTATGCTAGTTTTATACTCAGGAGGAGCATTATAAGTCCTGATTAGGTAGAGTTGGAATCTTGTGTACCCTTTAAATGTTTTCATGAGGTGAGTGTAGTAAAATGGTGGGATTGTAATCCTTGTAACCATCATGTTAGCTCAAAAATTTGTGGAGAACATGTTGTAATACAATAAGTTGCATGTGAATGCCTAGAATGGATTATTCGATGTTCAATGTGATTGGTACATGATGTTGTACTAAATCATGAATGGTAATGGTTGAATTATAAGTAACCATACATAATGAGTTACTATCTTCTGTTAACATTCTATGATAAAATTTGATTAATTTATGCATAAGTTATTATAACACATGTTGGTAAAGACACTGATTTAGATTTTGAAACATGTGGGAATCTAGTTGGATTGTAAAATTATAACTATTGTCATAAAAGTTACAAATTTATGCAATAATATTTTCCTCATAATATGAGGAATATCTAGCTAAAAAATCGTTCACTATAAAAAAATTTGGTCCTAAATGTGTGAGTAATGAAAATGCTTGAATGCATTCATTTTGTATGGATTAATAGTTGTAATATCTTCCACAAAATATACCAAAATTTCTTTGTTAACATTTATTGAGGTGGAATTTTTCTCATGCCCAGTATTGTTTGCTTTTGCCAGAATAGCTTAAAAGTCATGCCTACATGGGTCAATAAATTTTAATAGTCTCAATGAAGTTATGATAAAAATTGTGGTGTACCATTAAGTTAAGTTAAATAAGAACATATTTAGGCTGATAGAGTGGTTACCAAGACTGTAATTAACATTTGGTTTTTAATAAATGGCATGTGAATGCTGAATAATAAATTTATGCCCAAGTTTGGATATGTGTGGAAATCTAATGCTATAATGGCTTATATACCTCCCCATTATTATTATTGGTGTCACAAAGTGACACATGAGATAATAAGACAATTCTTATGATTTGGTTAATAAATGACATGGTTGCCTTTGTAATCATGTTTAGAACATCAAGTGAATGAGGTTGAATGTCTCATGATTAGATGGTGTGTTACATCCTCTCACTTTATTTATAAGTAATTTGATGGTATTATTAATAAAATTTATGATTTTAGTTGTGTAAGTACATAATGGACATATCTATATATGGTAGGTTTTAGTAAATTACCTAGGGTAGTCACCCTTGTTAGAAACTCAACCACTAATGTTTGAGTAGTACAACTTTTTATAAAAAGAATGATAAAATATTGTTGGACATCTTGGTCCATGGTTGTTAATTTTAGTCACCTATATTGATCCTCACTAAGATACGGAGGATGTTATGACCCCACATCATGAGGCATTTTGTTTTTATTAGCATGTTAACCTTACAAAATCATCTTAGCCAGATTGGCATTTTGACTACTCAATACATTTGATTATTCTATTTTGGGGCACTTTGATATTGTTTATGATGCATTATTTAGTAGATGTATATGCCTAATTCAATTAGGACATATTATTTTATTATATTTGTATCATATTTTATTTGATGTATATTTCTAGATCATGTATTGTTGATGTGTTGTTTGGTGTTTACAAAAATAGGTCAAGCGAGTTAGGCTCATTGGTGGACTTTGACCATCTAGAAAATAAGGAATGGTTATGATAATTTGGGTTGGTACTAATAGGTCAAAAAGCAAGGTGAAAATTATAGCCATGATTCATGTTGAGTATTTTTATTTTAGTGATTTCATATTTATTTTCTCATTAGCATTGTATGAGTGATCACTTGTTTTGTTATTTTATGTTTTGTTCATATTTAATGAGTTATAGGGTCATTAATCATCCTTATTCATGACATGTGATTGAGCATAAATTTTCATGTTCAAAATTATGGTTTGAATCTCCTTTATGTTGGTTTTAAACTTCTATCTATCCCCATTATATTTTATTATGTAGTCTTGGGCATAATCTATGATGTTTTAACATTGAAAGAGTCCCTCTTTGAGTGTTTAGACCATGACTTAAACCCTCATAATATTATAATAAATATTATTATGTCTTGATTTAGAATGATTTGGTTCATTGACTCTATTTAACCCATGATGTGTCTAATTCACCAAATAATAAAGGGGATTTTTGTATCATTTTGTGTTAAGGACTTGGTCATTAACTTTCCTAAGAATGGCATTGATATATCATTCCATTAAAAAAAACCTAGTTTTGGCATGATGAAAGCCGGGTTTGACTTGAAAATTATTATGGCATTGATAATGTATTATATTTATGACATATCTTGTTTTATTTTTGACTTGGTAGTATTAATATTTTGATACTTGGCAACTTGATTTTTTTGAGTGAAAGGTTTAGGTAGAGTCCAAAATCTTGGAGAAAGACATTAATGAGAGTTGTTTAAATTTTCAATGTTGGCCTAATGTCATGAAATCTCCCTTTACACCTTCTACTCCTTGGAAAAATCATAGCAAGGAGCCCGTAATAGCAACATTGCATATGAGTTAAGGGGGTTTGATAGAAGAAATTTTCATTATTTTAAAGAGGGTCATGACATTATGCCCACACAACATGGATTTGAGGGAAAGAGCCATATTAACTATGAATGGGGCTTGGGTCCTTCACAACATGGGGAAATAATGTGGTATTAGAGGAAAGTGGAATCGATAGGTGACTTGGCCCTATTAATATGCAAATATTTTATAAGTAAGTGATGCCCTAAATATTATATTTACTAAGAAATAATATTGTGTTTCCATTGTTTTAAAAACAATTATGTCATAAATAAACCCAAAATTCAAAGTAATTTGATTTAGAGTTGATTATGTCTTAAGTGTACCTAGGTCAAATTGGCATTATAACTTGACTATGATTCTAATCGATCCTTGTTAGGTTAATTGTACTTTATTTATATGATGATTTTTATAAATGGAGAGTTGAAGGGTTACACCCTATTTGGATTTAAAATAAATCCCCTATTTATTAGGGTCCCTATAAATAAAAAATATAAGTATTTATTTTAACCTAACTTGGATTCTTGCAAATAATTATGACCTTTATTAAACCACTTTTGAATTATTAGTTTTGGTATTAATTGTAGGGGTGTCCCATTATGAAACTCTCCTCTTGGGTCGGGTTAAGCCAACTACCTAATGCTTCTTAGTAGATGGAATATGGATATATGCCCCAATAAAACCAACTAGACCCATTTTCATATTAAACTGAGGTAATAATAATTAATATTATGTTGAACACATAAAAATATAGTTACAATTGTTTAATTGTTTTAACAAACTTATTCTTTATTGACTAAGTTTTTATAAGGGGGCATGCCATGTGCTAAATTGATGAATATTATTGCCTCTTATCCTTTTTAGGTTTTTCTATATGTGTTCCCTCCTATCTTATGGTAATGCCTTTTACATTGATCTTATATCATGGGATAATGGGTAAAACTATTAAATGTGTTATCATTTTATATATTTAGCTGAAAATGAATGATTTGAGGTTTTTGATAATCATTGAACTTAGCCTCTTTTCCCTTTGAAATTTTTATTATAAATTATGTAGACCCTAAAAATTTAGTGTGAAAACATATCAATGTTTTTTTTAGATTTAATTTCTTATAGGATATGGGGTGAGTTATCCTTAAGTACTGTTATTAACCATATTTGATCACATTGAATAGCGATGAACTGTACCTTCTTGGGCTTGACTATATTTTATATTGTATCAAATCTAATTTATTAATTGATTTTTTTGCATCTAGATAAATTGTTAAAATCTTGAGTTGTTTGACTAGTATGCTAATTTGAGGATGTATTACAATTTTAGACAGTAAAACTCAGCTTGACATTTCAAGCATTGAGGCTCCAAAACCATGAACTCAGATTTACATCTAAATCTAACTTCCTATGTTCAAAGTTAATAAGCTAATAAAACCTCTTATGCTCCCTTGGATGAATGACATTTTCTTGTCTCATTTGTATCTTGCATGTTGTATAAGCTATTATTTCTTGTGGTCTTAGTTAGTATGTTGACACTAGTATTCATTGTTTATTGTACAGAGTTGTTTTGTTATATGTTTACTATTGAGTTGTGTACCATGGATTGTGTTAAATATATTCTCATAACCTTTTGGTAAAACATCAATGTCTGATTCCACCATTTATTTGATGGTTGGGCTCATCAGGTTATACTTTAGGGATTATCACCATTCATATCATGTACTTATTACATGTGATTTAGATTTTCATGCTTATGGTTGATGGATCCAACATGTTAGTATGTTTTATATATTTATTGATCACAATGGATTCATTAATTTAAATGCTTTTTATGATTATGATATTAGACCTATATTATGGATTATGGTAGTGTGGAATTGTTATGATAATCATATACAGACCTGGTGATGCATACTACATATGGGTAGCACCACGATATATAGGTATCAAGCACCTATTAACTCAATTATATAATTCTAATTTTTCATATTTATTGAATGGATATGATATGGTAATTTTTTAATTCATGATTAAATTAAATGGTTGTTATTATTGTTGTTACTTAAATATAGATGACTCCATATGATCATTAATTACTCTTCTAAATGTTTTATCTTTACTATTTTGGCATACATAAGTAAAAATATATAATGTTATTCATGTTTAAATTTGGACATGTAATGTATCTTGCCTTAGGATATTTATTATGATTAAGTTTGAATATCCTTTTTACTTTGATAAATCTTATATGATTATATGCAATCCATAAATAAGGTTATATTAGTATGCATAAGATTGTTAATCGGTCTTGAAGATAAATTGACTATCATTATCAAGCTACTCCAGCTTGAATTCTTTTTGTTTCAAAACTATGAATAGTTGGTCTTAGTAGATGATTTTTTTTTATTAAAACCACATTGGAGGTTTTTAGACATAAATTTTGGTTAGTGATTCATGAAAAAATATGTAGGTTGTGTTATGGGTTGCAAAAGTGTATTACTTAATGATTTATCATTGAAAAATATGATTATCTTCTTATTATGGCTTTCATAATTTTAAATGGAAAGTTGAGGCATTATGGTATTAACATTAATAATAGAAATACTTGCAATTAAATATGTTAAGATTTTGTGATTTACAAGAGTTATCCATGTATTAACTAAATTTTTGCCTTCATGAATAATGTAGAGATTAAAGGAATTTTATAGCCATAGCTATAACTTTCCTACTCTTCAAGTGACATTATTTCATTGTCACATGATTAAAACCATTCTAGTAAAACCTTTAAAACCTTGAATGTTAAGTTCAATATAAGAATGAACTTTATTAATGGGTTTTTTTATTGGACCAATTCATTGGACTTTCTTATACAATTCAGCTATTAATATCTATTGAAATGAGTTTAATCTGATGGGTTGAATCTTTTAGTACTTATGTTATATCCATGGAATCATGATGCTTGTTATACTTTGTTGGAGATGGGAAAGTTTTATATATCCATATTAATTTTGTTGAGGTTAATGGTTATCCGTTAAGTTTCCCTCTTTGCATTGGTTATACATTTTTATTAGAGGGTAACCTCATCTAATAATTCTAGTTTGATTTAATATGTATTGCATGGTATATGTATTAAACCATAGAAACTTTATATGGTTGGAATGTGTTGGTTATGATGTATATTTCCATTAAGTATGTGTACTTGTGTATAAAAAACTCTAGTATATGACATCCATGATTATGAACTTTGTGTTAATCACTTAAATATGTAATCTCATTTCATATTCACTTATTGCTAAATCAATCAAGTGTGTAATTTGATTCTAATTGAATAGATCCTATCCTCTTGGAATTTATTTTATATTAATTAAAAAATGTATAGTCAACTATGATGCCCTTCCTTATTGAGCCATGGATGCATTGGTTGGTTTGGGCATTGACATCTATGTTTTAAGGCACTTGGAGTTAGCCAATTATAACTATTTTATGAACTATTGTTGATAAAATATTTAAGTATAAGAAGGAAATCCCATTAGACATTACTATGATCTCTCAAATGCTAGAATTATCTTTGTATATAGTTGAATAGGTTTTTATTATTGTCATTGAGACATTGATCTAGTCATATATGTAAAAATGAGTATAAGGGATTATATGCCATAAACAACCATTAATGCTTTCTATACTATAATATATATACATATAAATATATGTGTGTGTGTGTCTATATATATATATATATATATATATATATATGTGTGTGTGTGTGTGTGTGTGCGCGTGCACATATGTATGTGTATATGTGTATATGAGTGTGTGTGTGTGTATATATATATACACTCACATATACATGTATGTATACACACACACACACACACACACACACACACACACACACACACACACACACACACACACACACACACACACATAATTATATACATATACATATACATGTATATGTATATGTATATAATTATATGTGTGTGTGTATAATTATATGTGTGTGTGTGTGTGTGTGTGTCACACACATATAGTTATATACATATACATATACATGTATATGTATATGTATATAATTATGTGTGTGTGTGTTTGTGTATATATATATATCTATATGTATGTATGTATGTATGTATGTTTGTATGTATCTATGTATATATATATATATATATATATATATATATATATATATATATATATATATGTATGTATGTATGTATGTATGTATGTATGTATATGTATATGTATATATATGTATATGTATGTATGTGTGTGTGCGCGCACGCACACAGCGCCCCCCCCCCCCCCCCCCCCCCCCCCCCCCCACACACACACACACACACACATATCCATATGCATATGCATATGCATGTACATGTATATGTATTTGTATACGTATATGTATATGTATATAATTATATATTATGTAATTATATGCTATAATTATAGCTTGTATGTGTGTGTGTACATGTGTACATACATATGTGTACATATATACATACATATACACACAAACATATAGAGACACACACACACATGTATGTATATGTATATGTGTATATGTGTGTGTGGATGTATATACATACATACATATATATATAGACACACACACACAAAACAAAGATCATATGGGACTAGCTGAATTGTTTGACTCCTTGATAATGGTAAAACCATGTTATGAGAATTCTCTTCTTTACAAGATTATCAATTTGATCCTAAGCTAAGATCCATTATAAAAATGTATGATATTATGGTTACTAAATCAGATATTTGATTTATGGAATCTCAATGAATACTTCTATGAAGTTGCCTGGTCTATTGTAGGTGACACTAGTAATCAGTTGGGTATATCATGCAGGTTAATTAGAGTTCCTTATGTACCAATCTAAGTGGCTATGAATATATTCCACCTGAGGACATATTTTATTTGATGATTTACTCACATAAGGGTTTATATATAATAATAAAATTCTATTATCCTCTAACTGTGATCATTTTTAACATGAATTTGGATGTCAAGAAGTAGTTATATCTTAGACTCTCAAATGGGATCCATGAGACACCTGAGATATCAAGTAGGGTTAACTAACCACTAAATATTCCTATTGGTGGGATTTTCCATTATCTTATAGATTTCAAATATTATTAGTGTGTGTATGCACATCGATACACCCCAAACTATATACTCCTCAACAAGGACACACTCCCATATATAACTCATTACTAGTGACTTATCCTAGTTACAAGTCTCTACCGATTGATAACATGTTGATTGGGAACACCCTTGTGTGAAAATCCATCTTGATGTTGTATAATCTCATACTTTTTTGGTTGTGACCTAGCACATAGTGTCACTTTATACATTGAAACTAATAATTCCCAAAAAAATTTGTGGGTTATTTCAAACAGTTTTCAAAATCTTTCAATTAATAGATATTTTATTGAAAAACATTATTTAGATTCACTAGAAATTAGGATAATTATAGAAAATACTTCCCAACAACATTGATCACAAGAAAAACTAAGTATGAAAAGAAATAAATTACATAAAATAGATGTCTAATCCTTTACTCTATGTTCTACACTAAATAACCTATCATTCCCAAGTCTTTTTTCTATCTTTATATCAATATTACGTACAATATTATCCACCCATCAGGTGGTTACAAATACTAAATAATAAGCACCAACCAAGGCCCAAATTTAATGTGGGACTACATATCTAAGGAAATATATGACAAAATCATTAATGATAGACTCAAATTAAATACAAATTGTATAAAAATGTTTGGAAAAATAAAATATACCAAGTTTCCACATTCCACATAAAAGCTCATTCATCTATACAAATAATCTCCATGCTCTATTATTTTTCACACTTCCAATGCATGATTCATAACTCCACTTAGTGTTGGTGACAGGTACTACCTTTAATAATACACTTATGTTACATAAATTTGACCAAAACATTGAATAAAAACATGTTAATTTACTAACAAAGTTGAAGGATATCAAAATTCTGAACACATAGTACTTAAAAGAAATAGAGTTTCATGATTAAAATGTTTATAGGTTTTCATCTTGTATTTATCCAATTCTAAAAGAACACCATTAACAATATGGAGATTTCATATTTACAATGCAAAAAATGACATCAAAAATTGAGCTATGAATCAAATATATGGCTTAAAAACTAACACGCAGTCATGTGTAGCCACATCAACATCTTCATATTACACTAAAAGATAATTTTGTAAGATAAAACATGAACCATACCCATTGTATTTTATATCTATATAAAATTATCTAAAATATGATCAAAAGAATATTTTTAATTTTTTTAAAATAATTAATTTCATACATGTACACTACCATTTTAACAATTTCTAATAGAAAGTCGGTTGTGTCACATCTTCCTCTAAGGGACACTTTTCACCATCATATACTTTCATTTGAAAATAAAATTATTGAAAGACCAACTTCATTAATTTTTAGTGACCTTAAGGTACTACCATACAAATTTATTATTAATTTTGACCTTATTAGATAATAAGACCAAAGGCTTCAAAAGGATGCACCAAATAGATTCAAAAAAATAGAAACATATAAAATGACCAAGTAAAAATTAGTATAAGATCCAATATTTAATATTGTATAGTTAGCATGTGGGATGGAATAATATGTGACTTTATTTACTAATACATTCTTCTCACATTTGAATATCATCCTACATGTTTCTAAATATTATTGGATCTTATTTAACCATGCAAAATTGGGCTTGAATATTTTTCACTAGATGGATTTAGTCACTAGGAAGACACATAAATATACACACTAGTCAATTTTCATGATTGCATATTTTCCAAATGATGAACCATTTTATGTGATTTTTATTACCATTGAATTATAATTACATTGATATTCTCATGAAAATTTTCATAATAAATAGATGTGTTTTGTCTATGTAAATTTAGGTTTCAAACATGTGCATTAGGCTAATTTGATACATTTCAAGAAGTAGAAAATGATCAAATCAAAGTCAACACAAAATCTAATTTTCATTGATATGTATTTCACACTTAAATAAGAAGTTTTATATGATTTTATCAACATTTTCACTCTTCTCACATTTGACTAGCATTTTGTAAAATTTCTTGTGAAATGTATATGACTTGACCATAAGAAATGAGTCTCGAAGAGTTCAAATTAGGCAGACTTAGAGACTAAGAAGATATATAAAATGAATAAGTAAAAATCATTGTAGATAACTGGTTTGAAGGTTGCACATTTTGTTCATGATAAGTAATTTTTCAAGACTTTTTATACTAATGAATTCCACTAACATATGGTTATTTTCATGTCATAATTCAATAAAATTTTATAAAATTTAATACTCATAAACTAGGTTTAGAGAGTTAACACTGGCTGATTTGATTACTGGGAAGGCATAGAAAATGACCAAATAAAAATTAATTTAAAACCTAGTTTTAATGTCCATGCATTTCATAGTTTGAGAAATATCTTTTTGTAACTTTCTTCATATTTTTAATCTTCTCACATATGTATATCATCATGAATTTTTTTAATTAAATATGATTTAATTTACTGCTATAAAAATAAGTTGTAAAGGTGCACACTAGGCATATTTGACAATTGGGAAGGCATAAAAAATGATAGTAAAAATCAATTTAAAACATAGTTTTTATATCTATTCATTTAACACTTAAATAAAAATGCTTTTGGGAATTTGTTCAAATTTTGACTATCCTAATTTTGTCTATCATTATGAAAAATTAAAATTAAATTTTATATAATTTACTATAGTGAAATGAGGATTGAAGAGTGCATAGTGAGCATATTTGGAAAATTAGAAGATGTATAAAATTACTAAGTAAAACACAACACAAAATCTACTTTTAAATACTTCATAATTAACACTTAGAGATTAAATTTTTTGAAAATTTATTCACATTTTAACGCTTCGCATGTTTGTATATAAGCATAAAAAATACAACTGAAATTGGATACAATTTAGTCATAAAAATGTCTCTTGAAAAGTCAATTCTTATAATATTTGAAAATTGGAAAGGCAAAAAGTCAATGTCTCTTGAAAAGTCAATTCTCATAATATGTGCACTAGTTTGTTTTGAAGGTTATGCATTTCACATTTATAAAATACATTTTATATGAATTTATTTACCATAGTATTATAATGCTGTATAGATTTTATCATTCAAAATTATCATAGAAATAGACTTCATTTAATGGTGTAAAACTATGTTTGAAAAGTACCCAGTTGTAAAAAATGGAAGCTGCACTATGCACCTAAAACAGTTAAAAAACTATATCCAAATGTAGAACTAGGTTTTCAAATATTAAAAAATAGATTAAATTATTTCATAGATAAAGTTAAGACATTTTGTGTAAGCTACAACATAGTGTATCTTTTATATTATTCTTAGATAATTAGGCATTTACAATGGGCTACTTATAGGTCATGTCGAGAGCATGGAGCATATAATACTTTTCAAAGTCATTTCCTAATACATAAGCTATGGAGATGAACTATGTGGTAGGTCAAGGATTTTTCATTCGAATTACTTATAAATTAAAAAACTAAACATGAGGTCAATGCACGGAAATATCTCAACTTTGGCAACATCATGTAGTCCAACTGGCTTGATCACTAGTTGGTCATATATGTATATTTTAATGAATGCTGACAGGTTTTTTTTATGCCATAAGGATTTAATCAATCAAACCTAAACATAATTATTTTTAAGTGTTATAACTTATGCTCTAGTGTTAATTTTTCAAATATTGTATCTATATACTCAGTTCTTCTAGCCAAACTAAACGTAGAAGGTCTTAGTTCTTTAAATGATAATGCCATTTTAGTTTTTTATCATATTGAGGAGACTTGGATAGGTTACATATTTTGATTGTAATAAAAATTGGATATAAATTCCTTAGTGATCTTGTATACATTGTAGCTTTAATTTTTATTTTGGGGTTGAATATATCATGGATTTCATTAGGTATTAGAATTCAATGCATTGGATCTTCTTTATGTGATAATTAATTGTAGACAACAAGTTAGTATCCTACTACATCCCATGTTTTTATTTTTATTTTATGAAGATGAATTTCATGAGATTATTCACCATGTTGCACATTATCATTTATTATAACTTCTTAGTCATCTTGTTGAGTCATTTATTATGTCATATGTACACTTCTAAAATTATTGAGGTTTGCTTCTCTTGGTTTATGTTATTTTATCAAGATTATGAAGGTGACATGTAAATGCTTAGTCATTTGATATTGGGATTTACCTTTTGTACTTTGGTCTTTTGGTCACAATATTGTGAGATTCCAACATTTGACATGATCTAACTTATCCAAATAGTCACAACATTTATAGTGTCTTTCCATATGTTTGAAGGGTTTGAGTCTTTGAGATGTCACCACATTGAACCATTATGTTAATCCATTTATTTGTGGCATGTTGATGATTATAAATGTACCATAGGTTCTCTTAGTGTTTAAATAGCACTTCTAATTTAATAATTTATAAAATTCAGAGAATGGTTGCATGTTTTGGCAATCTAGTTGCTTGTGGTGAAATAACAATAGAGCAAGATAAATTGTTCCATAATATTTATATGATTTGGTGGTTGGGAACCACCCTAGTCCATTATTTATGAATATTAGAGAATCTATCCTAGTACTCAGTGAATTACATTCCATAATTAAGCTAAAAACTAATATAAATGGATATTTATAATGAAATTAAAACTAGAGTGATTTGGTATAAAAAGGAGCAAAGAGAAGGGTAAAGCAGAAAAGAAATGAGTGATTACCAATTTTATTCTCAAACATTATGAAAAATCATAAATTGAAACTAATTATGCATTTAACTAATATATAATGTAACATATCCTAAACTCAAACTCCACTATATACTAGGAAACCTTCAAAGGATAATGTAGAGAGTCACAACTAAGGACCAGGTCTACTTTAAGGATTTACTACTATAATCAAATATCATTAGCACATCTAAATATATGACCAGGTCTACATTAAGGGTTTATTACTACAATCAAATAGTATTAGCACATTTGAATATAGATAAAAATGAAATGAAGTGAAACCTAAGATCTTCCAACTAATTTGGCCTATGCACATAATAGAAACCTAGTTATTAGAAAATGCAACTCATAATTAAAAGACACCATTTAAATTCAATACATCAAACCAACAATTGAGATGAAAGCTATATTTTAAATTGACATATCAAACATGGAAAATATTTTTAGAATTACTTGAATATATTAATTTCTTCAAGTGTATAAAATTTGCTCAAAATTCTCCCCCTCTTACAGAATGGTGATACATGCCTTCTATATAAAAGACAAGGCAATACATCAATCAGTTACAATATACAGGTGTACCAAAATACAAGGGCAATTGTCTTTCAAAAAATGGTTCTAGTATACACTTGTTTTCTATTATTAGACTAACCTAAGGGGCAATATGCTAAAAAACTAGCATATGCCTTACAAAAGAATATTCTATTTCAAAAGTTATAAACTTATAAAAATATAGAATATTATCTAATTTTGTGGTGGGGAACCTTCTTGTTATTGTTGGAGGATGCTCATGGCTTTAACATGTTGCTTATCAACTAGCTCTAGATCCAAAATAGGCTTTAGGATACACTCTTCCTCTTGATTTGCCAAGTCTTTGAGTTCTCTATCATTTCTAGCTATGGATTTTTTAATGATCCTAGCTTCATTTATCCTCTCTCTAGCATTGACTATCATGTCTAGGATCTTTTTGTTATCAACCACAGATTTGCCTTTACTATTTATTTGGATTTATTGGATTACCAAAGTAGTTTTATGTTTGAGTTCCTCATCACTTATGATTTGAAGGATAGTGGGTTTGATAATATATGTAAGCATGGTCCTAAGAATCTATTAAATCCTTGTAATTATATCCTTATCATCCTCTTGGAGCTCTTCCACACTATTGTGCCATTCACTCAAACTTTGAACCTTGTCAACCATAATTCCCAAAATTATGCTCAAGTGTTTGAGACTGATGGTTTTAAAGTTTGGGATCTATTTCCTTACCTATATGTTGAGAAGTTTGGATATTTTATCCTCTAAGTATTTTCATTGGGAGACCAAACTCTTGGCTAATGCACTCTGCCACTATAATGCACTCTACCTTAAGTTCATTATTTTGAGTGCTTTAAACATGTCATATAATGACTCATTAATCATCTTGGTCATTATCATAGGTATTGATAGAACTACCTATATCTATAGGTTTTCATTTTCCATTTTCTAATTATATATTCTCTACTTCATGCCCTAGATTCTAGCTTTAGCCTGAGTTGATCGAGCTTCAATCAAACTCTTAACATCTTCTTCATGAATGCTAGTTTCACCTAGCTATTGTCCTCTCATAGGGTTTAATCCTATAAAGGGTTCCACCTTTTAAAATGTGAATTCCTCTATTCTAACCATATATATCCTAATTGTAATTCTTTCCAATCGAGTTGTTTTAGGGTTGAATTGAATGGTTTTGACTGGCTTGTTAAATTTGGGAGGTTTTGGGACCTCCAAAATTGAGCTACTAAATGCTCCCAAATCATCCCTCTTCTTGATTTATGATCCTTTAGTGACCAAAATTATCATTTCTTATTACTCCCTCACCATAGCCCTTATCCATGTCTTCATTTCATCTTGTATCTCAACATCAGCACCTCTTGTCACAACCCATGAATGGGAGAGAGAAGGAATATTTTGCAATTTTCCATAAATGAAATAGTCTAGGATAACTAGCCCATAGATGGGGAATTCATCATTAAACAAATTTAAATCACTTGTGGGTTGAGAAATGGTCAATATTTATCTCTTCTTTGGTCCAATAAGAACCAATACCAACTCTACCTTTCTCTTCTCTTGGGATGCCACAAGAACAAGCTCTTTTCCTTTATCTTATTTAGACTCTCCTATCTAGATTTGAGTCTATTCAAATAGTTCCTCTTCTTTATTAGTATCATACAAATTTGAAAGTTCCTTGTGGACACCCTCAAGTGTCTCTTTTGGATCAAAGGCTATCATGTCTATGTAATGTACTAGTGAAGGTGGCCTTTATGGGAGTGTCAAAGATGAGGGATCCTTTCCAAGTCTCTCTTCAAATTTCACTTCTCCCAATTTCTCCTTACCCTTGCCTTGTTTATCTTTGGATTACATAACCTACTTTTAGGGTTGTGGCTATGGTTTTTCAACTTAGGGTTGCTCCTAGGTTGTCCCTTATGGTCTAGGTAGTAAGTGATATTGTAAAAGGTGCATTTTCCATGCTTTTCCTAATGGCTTGTCATCCTTGGTTAACCTATGCTCGTTTTTGATGTTGTGGCCTTGAATTCTAGCTAAAACCTCTTCATAATTCTTAGATTTAATATATATGGTGTCATGAACATCAAGTTGATGTACATACTCAAGCTTGGGGAGTTTCTTATCCTTTAAGTGGATGTCCACTGTGTTCTAAGGATCCCACATTTTGAGTTCATCAAGATGGAATCCAAATGAATCCCTATACTTGGCCATGGTATCAAACTATTTCTAGTCTTGAAGTATGGTTCTTCCAATGGTTGGAGGGAAGGGATGGATAATACCCTTCCTCTTTTCTTTGTAAATCCCATCAATGTCATTAATGAGATAAGAAGTAATTTCTTGCTCTATAATATTACTTAGAACATATACTAGTAATCTATATGGTTGGGACATAATCCCCTCAATTTTAATGACTATGTAGTTAGGATAATACCAAATGTCACTCATTTTTTCCATGTACTTATTGATGAGTGGGTGGACCTAGGCATGGGGACACTTATGATGACCTCCACAATGGTTGGATAAATGTAGTCACAAATAAACTACATGTGGTTCCCATACTTAAAGATATGTAATTTGGAATAGTGGTGTGAAATGGTATTTTTGACATCTAGGAACCAATTCCTAATCCCAAGGAAGGTGATTAAGGTAAGAAGGGTGTCTAGTATTTATGACATCATATAAAGCTGCTTAGATGCCTTCCTCATGATGGTAGTGATTTGGTTGGCCAAGAATACACTGATCAAATCTCCAATTAGAAGGGTGAGCTCATGTTCCACCATGAAATGTACATATAAGACCGATATTTTATTCACATAGGTGGTTGAGGGGGCTCCAAAGGCTTGGTTCAATAGGGTCATTTTAACTATAATACCCACTCTAAATTGAATTACTAGGATTTTTCCTTCAAAATACTTGAAGATATGGGGTCCTTGGTGTAGCCAAGACCTAAAGCCTGAGTCTAGGTCATTCTTGGAGGTCCACTCTTTAATTTTTGATAAATCTACATGAGGAATGGTAAGCCTATAATAATTCTCAAAATTCATAAGAGAAATATATGCTACTTTCTTAGAATTTCCGTCCCAAATGATCCATTCATTATCAATTCTATAGTTAAAAAAAGATAGAATAAATACATTGATGTAATGTGGTATCTTAGGTTTTGCCATAGCGTAGTGGAGGCTAACCATCTAAATAGTGACCAGGTCATAGTGCCTCTGACTTACTATGGTAATTTGTTTTTCCTCTTTTGTGATAGGTTTCAATTCCCTGACTATGAAGAAGAGATCAGACCATTTTCTAATGCTTAGGATATTCAAGGCTAGAGTATCTAATTTAGTCCTTGAATATTTGGCCTTCATTATTCATTGACAAATAGAGTTTGATATCTTCCTTTAATTATTATCTACAAGTTTTCATGGTCCTTGATTTTCCTAATTATTCAGACTAGATTGTAGATAATCTTTGTGAAATCTTGTTTACACTCATAAACACAATTAAGTTCTCCTTGGTTCACATTGTAGACAATTGAGTCCATTTGGGTTGCTTTTATGTAGGGTTTAGGGTTTTGGAGCTTTAATGGTGAAATATATCCATGCTTTGGCTTATACATGACTTGGATTTCATTTGGACCTTTACCTTTATACATTTGCATTTTCAAGCCTACAATATCTTGTATTTTATCCTTTTTTACTTTTGTGACACCTATGTGGCATTGGTCTAGGCCTTTTCTAGCATTTTTCATAAACTCCATTTGAACACTAGCCATTGGCATTTAAAATACCTTCTTTTATTTCACACCATAGGATCAAAATCCTAGATTAACATGAGATGTTAATTATAATTTGGTCCTTTTCTTGTGATTGGCTCCTTTTTTTGCAATCTCTATGGTTGTGGCACTTGGCATATTTACATGCCTCCCCATACTTCATATCCTATGTAAGTGATCTGTTGAATGAACATTGGCCATGCAGTGAGCTCATGAGCCTTTGAAAATTCATGAGTACCCTTACACTATTGGATCAAAATTTAGTGATAAATCATGAACCATTAGATCATCTTATCATCTCTACCTCGAATGAGCTTTTTCCATACATTGAGTTCATGATCTCTTGAGGTCTTGTTGAAAAGTCTATGAGAGGATTGCATCATTAGATCAAAATCCATCAATGAAGCATGGATCATTGATCTGTACAAATTCTTGAACTTTAAATTATCACATTATTAAAGGTGTGACTTAGACTTAAATTCCTTAGTCTAGGGTTTATTTCATGTTTATTAAAAATGAATCAAACCTTAATCTAAGTGATTTATGTCTATGTTTCCTAAATTACATAAAGGGGACCAAGGTTAAGTGTTCTAAGCCAATGTTTACATTGTGTTTTAGCAAACACAATGTATGCATTGGTCTAAAATATGTATGCCCAACTTTATAAATCATGCCAAAAATGGGTTCAAAATAATATAATGGTCTAATGTTAAAAGGGTTTTAATTTATTAAAAAACACATGAAAAACCTTTGGTTAAAAATATTTGGTCCAAATTTTATATAACAAAGACCTTTTAAAATAAGATTTAGTATAAGTGTATAGTTTAAGGTTCATGATATTTACACAAAATTCCATGGGGAACTTAAAGTATAAATTTATACTAAGCTAATTTTTCATATATAAGACCATTTCCACATTTTGTAAATTGAAGGATTCTAGTGTTTGAGTATGTTTTGAGCATTTCCCTTAGATTGTAAACCCATTTTCAAGCCTTCTCTCAATATTTTGGAGTACATATTGACCCTAAACAAAATAATTCATTAGCTTAAATTTGACAATTTCTTGTTCTTCAAATACGTCCTTGTAGATGTCAAATGATGATTGTGCAAAAGTCAATTTTAAGCTAGTGAAGCTTTTAATTTGATGGGCTTAAAGTTGAAAGTCATGCAGGCATCAAATATGTCCTCACACACATCAAATGAAGGTCTTGAAAATTTTAAGTTTAATCTCATCAAATTCTTGTGGCCCAGTGCAAGAGTGCCACTTGGTACCTTTGTGGGGCTTCTCAAGGTCTTATACTTAATTCACTCTATTAGATCAAGATTGTTGATGAAGTGATTGTCATAAGATCTTGATCTAGGAGATTATTTTTGATTGGTTATCTCTATTAGGTGGTCTCATTGTCTTTTAATCCTCAAATTCAAGGGTTTCACCTATCTATCATTTGGGCCTTTTTTAACCCTTTGAATTTTCATTTATGCCTCACTCTATTCGATTAAGAGGCTACGATGAAGCAAGAACTATTGATTGTGATCTAATAGCTTGAATGTGATTGGTCTAAGGGGATATATGGGGGATTCTA
Source organism: Torreya grandis (assembly GCA_037957365.1). NCBI lineage: Eukaryota > Viridiplantae > Streptophyta > Pinopsida > Cupressales > Taxaceae > Torreya > Torreya grandis. Next base: position 692,682 of record JARHVA010005280.1, read on the forward strand.
TTAGGATTTCTTTATGAAATTCGATCAAAAGGATATAATAAAGCATGAACCATAGTATCATGCAAGATGTATGTTGTTTAAGTCAAATCTTAGGCTTTCCTCACTCCATTGGATTAAATGTCATGATAAAGCATCAGTCATTGGATTCTAAAAGACGCAAAGAAGTTAAGTTAGGACTATAGAGATATAAAAGACTTAGGCTTAAGGTATTGAGACTAAGTTCATGCTCATATTAATAAATACATCAGGGCCTTATAATTAAAACCTTAGGCTAAGTTGTAAATCAAAGGACCGAGCTAACATAAAATTCAACTTGGGGAACTAGAACTTAATCTAACAAGTTAAGACTAAGATCCCATTAGTACTAATAAATACAATGGGTCCTTAGGGTTAAAATATTAGGTTAAGCTATAAAATATTGAAAGGACCCTTCATAATGAATGTTAGGTATACAAAGAACTTTTAAAGAGGAAAGTAATAAATTGGGCCAAGAATTTTAGACTAAGTTTTAATTATGTTAATAAGCATGGTTAAAATTAAATCATGAACTTTATACTTAGGTCCAAAATGAATTTTCAAAATGTTCCCACCAATATTCAACTTTGAACTGAGGGTTTTTCCAAGGTTTTGGAATATGAATTCCTTAAGGATGAACACCATGGAACCTATAACTAAAATCAATAAAGACCATTGATTAGCACTATTAGCCTATATTAAATGAAAACAAAGTTAATTATTCCTATTTTTGATAAAAAGGATGATATTTAAGTTCTACAAATGACCTTAACAAGCTATAATTTCCATGTTCAATTTTTAGGGTTTCTCAAGGGTGCCAATTTTCAAAAATGGGGGTATTTTTGTCCCAACATGGCCCTTATACTATATTTATTATATTTTTAGGCTATTAGTTAATAATATTTTACCATGTGGATGATTGTCTCTCTTCCAAATGACCTTTAGGATTTAACTATGTACCTTTACTAGATGGGATATGACTCTCTGATGTTTTGACATGTAAAATAATCACGTCAATCCACTTGTTCACAAAGCCTTATAAAATATGTAATAATATGTTTGTGCCAAATGATGGGATTATAACAAGTTGTATGATCCTTCTTATTTGGATGTCTTCTAGTATTTAAAAAAATATATGATCTAGTATGTAGCTATAGGTGATTGATACATAAAATGTGGCATGATATCATTGATTCATATCCTCAGGCATGTTCAAAACCTATACATTTAATCTATTATGAGCAAGTGCATGAGATAATAACAAGTGGTAGTATCTCATTAATATGTTAGGTGGCTATGTGTCTAATTATGGACTATTGGTACATAGGCCATGAGTTGATGCAATCCTACTATGGGGATGGTGAATGCTCATTTAGATGTTAATGATGGATGAAGACTCAGATAAATCCATGAAAGAATAAGATTAATACTGGTAAAATCTTATGGATCTAAAGGCTCATTGACTTGGATGTTTGGTACTATCAAGAGTGAGTAAACATGATTGATACATGTGGTACAATCCCATTGATTCAGTTTCAAGTACATATAAAATACATAACCACTCTTAGATATGGTTATATTTTAATTGAAAAAGATTCTTGTGGCCAAAGGCATTGTTGGCCTATAAAGTCAATGTGACCTATAACTGAATGAAACTAACTTTGAATGAATTACAATTATCTCTTTTAGTCTACAAAATTAAAACCTAAATTTCTTATATGTCTCATATTTTAAAACCTAAATAGATGCACAAAAATAATTTTGATAATATTGTTCATTTAGTCTTTCAAACTAAAGATTGTAAGATAATAATAGAATTGACAAAACAACCTATAACTTATAATTTTAAGGTATTTTATATCAAATTAGAATTGAAAATGAAATTTTAGCTCAATATGGGTCCTCATTTATAATTTTAAAAATTAGATGTGTTGGTATAAAAAATTGTGACTTAGAGTGGAAATACTCCATAGTATTTAAGAATCTAGAATCTTTGTTTTCTACCTCATGACAAAATTATAGGCTTCAATAGAAAGAATGAAATAGATTAGAAATATGAAAGATACTTCAACACATCTATGTAACATACTAACCCTTACAATTATTAGATCATGTGAGTTTTTATGAAATTTATTTGTCCTTACAATTGGAGTTTTAAAAAAACTCAAAAAAAGGTTGAGGTCTCTTTATCCCCCCTTTTTGAAAAAAAATGTATATTTTAAGTGCATGATTTGGGGATTCAGGCATTACTCTAATTCTATCCATGTGTACATATCCTCAATGAATATGCCTTTGATTCTAGTCTAATAATTTCTCTATTACTAACAACATGTTTATATCCCTAATAGACATTACTTGAATCATCCTTCTTCCATGAGTTTTGTTATTTTATTTATTTTAAATATTTTTTAGAAGGGTTAGGAACCACCATTGGCTAGGTTTATAGAAATTAAATTTATTATAGATTATATATTTTAGTTATATTTTGTCTTTCTCGATGTTTGTTATCTCCCAAACAAGTTTTGAGCATGTAATTGTGCAATTGATCTTTTAAAATGAAAGTCTTTCTATAAGTTACATGAAAAATATTAAAGCAACTTTGACAATCCTAGTGAACTCATTTCAATTAGATAAAATCTCAATTTATCAATGGCATGTGTCCTTATTATAAGACCTCAAGATATATGAAATTAATCTCCACTAGCACCATCTAATTATGGTTTGGCCACCCCTTGAGGAAACTACTATTGAATTTTATGGAAGGAATGGTTTCAACTGTTCTAATTTTAAAAATGCTAATATATAAATCATGAAATCTATTTTATGAAATTCGGGTATCTAATCATGAAAGTAGGAAATGTAATCTATGAAAGTAGGAAATTTATTCTATACCTATTATTAAATTAATACTCACTATTATTCTAATATATCTCTAATCAAACTAGCCATGAAATAATGTTTCAAAAACTACCCATTAAATGGAAAAATGTTAAATGATTACTTTAAAGCTATTTTAATGAAAAATATTATTACCTAGAATTTCAAAGATCTAATATGGTTCAATCCATGAATGAGTGAACTTGTTGAGTTCATATGTTTTTTCATGTGATTTATCCTATAGGAGCACTAGGTTTTAAATTATTAAAACCTCACTCTTATACTTTTTTTATCTAACCACCTCTTGAAAATGCCTTGATATTTGTTAATGATATGAAAAACATATCTTTATTCATATTCCATTTGGACAATGTCTAGTAATTATGACTAAATTATTTCATCTTCTTCCATATACTCTTGCATGAATTGGTACATTGGCAATTCGAGATTAATGGTAAACATGCATTTTCGTTGGTATACTAATATAAAATACGAAAAATTGGTAGATTTTTTGTGTCTTGTTTAGTCTACCCATAGTGTATACTTCAATAATTTATTCCATTCTCTTGGTTTCTTTTCTAATGACTTCTTTATAAAATTCATTAGTATTTTATTTATATAATTTACCACTCCATTTCCTTATGGATAGTAATTAGAGGATAAATTGATAACAATATTATATTTTTAATCCCATTATATAAACTTTGTAGATTATAAGGTTGGCCCATTGTCACATACCAAAGAGACTAGTGGCCCAAATTTGGTTAAGATATTCTCTTTAAGAAATTTTATTACATCTTGAACTCTTGAATTTTTGGTTTCCAATTATTTAGTCCACATGGTACAATAGTCTTTTGTAGTCAGTACAAATTTATGCATGGATGAAGAATTGGGATTTTTAACTCTGATCAAATCTATGCCCCATTATGAGAATGGATGCCATTTGATTATAGGTTATAAAATCATTACTACATGTATTTATATTTTGAAAAATACTTGAAACTAGCGATAGTTTCACATAGCCATGGGAATATTTAAATATGGTAAGCCAATATTATCACATCATCAAAATTTTATGTGCAATAACTTTCCCTTAAGGGTGTCCACTTGTAATTTTCACGTGAAAATAACACCTTCCTCTTTAGATGCACATCAAATATATACCTCTATAGTTTTCTAGTATGTCACTCCCTTATTTATCATGTAGTGTGTTGACTTGATCCTAAGTGTTAATCTTTTTTTCTCAGTTCAATTCATGAGGGTAGGTACATGTGAGTAGATAATGGATAATGTAAGTGTATTACTCACCTCCATCTACCTAAGACTATTTTATTTGTTTAATAGATATGCACATATTAGTGTCAAACATTAACTAGATGATACCTTACCCTCTTACCATCTTATCAAGTCTAATCTCCATGCCAAAATCTTAAAACTTGGCAATCAAATTGCCTCTTCTCTCCTCTAGCTTGTTTTATCAAAGTGTAAGCTTGATCACTATATCTATCATAATGTTGTGTTTATTATTATATAAGATAAAATATATGAATGTAATTGCATCCGTCATCAAAGCATAGATCTGATTGTCTATCATGGAATACTTTAGTTATACAACTTTCAGAGTAATACTCATAAAGGAGATAAGATTTAAATGACATGTACCTTTTATATAAGTATTTTTATTATATTATGCTCTAATGAAAATGAATATAGGAACACATCTTTATTAAAATCAAGGTTGATCAAAACTAGGGATTGGAAAACATTTGTCTTGACATCCTAAAGTTATTTATTTTCCTTTATTTTTCATCATGTTTTAACATGGAATTCATTGGTTTGACAATCTTTGCAAATCCTAAAATAAACTTGTGAATAATATTGATTTTTCCAAAGAAGGACTTAAGTTCTTTCTTATTTTTGGACATGAAAATTTTAAAATGGCATGTATGCTCTCTATATTAATGGAAATTACTTCCTTTTCAATAATATGGCCAATCAATTACCTTCTATGACCCCAAAAATACTTTTCATTGGGTTCAAGAATATATGTTCTCCACAATACATTTCAAATACTCTCTACAAGTAATCCAATGATCATTTATGTCTTTATTAAAGATATATAATGATGCATTTTCAAGAAAGTCCCTAAAAAAAACATGGCTCATGGTAAATTAGCACGTTCATCAATTACTCCATATGGTAGTATTTTATATGAAAAACATCCCCACTTAGTGGTAAAAATAGTCTTCATTCTCTCATCATTTCTATAATTACCTGGTTGTATCCTAAGAAACTATCTATAAATGGCATCATATCTAACCTACTAATCATTTGAATTACTTCATTTAGGCAAGGCAATGGATAATTGTCCTTTTCTAAGGCTCGGTTGAGGTCCCTAAAATCTACATAATTTAATTTCTCTATTTTTGTTTTTTACATGAATTAAATTAGATATCCAAGTAGAATGTATGATGGAAAATATGATTTTGGTCTCTAGTAATTTTTAGACTTATTTATATATAAGAGGATCTAGGATATGATTGACTACTCTCTATCTTTGAAATAAAATTTTGTGTTCCTATTTCAGTGGTATAGTATGTGTGATGAATTTAGGATCAAAAAAATTTAGGTATTTATAGGTCCAATCAATCATGTCTTTATATTCTATTAATAAATCCCTTAGTAATTTATTTTATTGTTCTATAAAATTAATCCTAATATTAAATATTTTGAAGAACTCTTATGTTCCTAAGTTTACCTTATCATAATCAAATTGACTGATCTTAGACTATTTATGTTTCTTAGTTTGGTGTTCCATGTCTAAGACCCATTCCAAGGATATAATTCCTTTGGGTATATTTTTTATTTTAACTGGATGATATCACCATTTTCTATGTCTTCCTAGCTCCTTTAATTTAAAAATATTTGTCATCAATAATTTGAGACTCAAAGGCACCTGAATTTATCATGAACTATTTTTTTTCTAGTCATCATAAATTACCTTAAAATGATCAGCATTATCAATAACTAAAGGACAAGGAACTAGTTACATAGATGATTTATCGAATTTTATTCTTGTAGTAAAATCAACTTTGTTTTAGAGGTATACAAGGAATCAATTGTCTAATTCTTCTCCATGGGGACAAATTTTATATTAAAGGCCTTAAATGATTCAATCAAATCCTTGTTATATGTTTATATTTGTTGTGATATAATACTTTTCATTGGTATCTACTCTTAATATATTTAATAATTAATTCTGAGTCTCCAAGCATCAAGAGTTACTTGGTGTTGTGTTCTAATGTGAATTGGATCGCTAAGATTAAAGTCTCTTATTCTACATGATTTTTTGTGCATGTAAAATTGTAACTGGAAGGCAATAAGGTATGATTTTTTGTGCATGTAAAATTGTAACATGTATCATCAAAATAAAAAGTCCAAAATTATGAATGACTTTCAAATTATTGTTTATGTCTTTTAGGCTTAGTTTATAAAGTATAAACGCATATGTGTGATGCAAAAAGTTTACTTTCTAATTTTTTTCATTATATTAAGTGATCATATACTTCATTTTTGGTTCTATATCAACCCTAATTTGATTGGATACTCCTTTCTAGGATATCCACATATGTGAGAAATCTATAGCCATGTATCTATTTCATGTCTTTGACCAGTCATGACTTAGGAATTAACCATAAGCCTCCAAAATGTCAACTACTAAAATGTTAATATATTGTTAGACACATGTGCGAAAGGCAAGTTGCATTTGGACATTCAACAATTATCTACTAAATGGTACTCAATATGTGTCCAAGTGTTGAGCTACTCTTTTATACTTAACTAGGGTTAACCCTAATCTTTTGAATATTCTTAAAGACATCACATTAGTTGAGGCACTTGAGTCAAATAGGCAATTTTGTATGATTTTTCTAAAGATTTTGAGATTTAGTAGAAAGGGTGGGACATTGTTCTTGTCCCTTTACACTGTAATATTTGCATGTGTAGTTTTTGATTTATCATTAGATACTTTGCTAGTGAAAGCCTTGAGTGGAAGTTCCCTCTATTATGTGATCTAAGAAAACTAATGGAAAGTGATATCGTCCTTTATTTTATTCATATCATAAACTATATTATACCCACTCTTTGTGTGTGGGTCATTTTGATGTTGTTGAGAATTCACTCTACAAAGAGGTGGATTATTATTAGAATTTAGATCAAGAAGCATGGTTATATTATTATTGAGAAGTCTCGACACTGTGTAAACTTGTTAGTTCTAATTTATCATAATATAATTTTTATTATATAATTGATTAAAGTCATGAATTTTATCTATGTTATCTTTTGGCTCATTTTCATCCTCTATAGAGAATGGAAAATCATAGGTCTCAAATACCATGGCTATAATAGAAGTATTAGAAGTAATAAATAATATGAATCATGTTTTATTTTTATAACCTCATATCTTTCCATATATTTTTAAAATAATAGAAGTATTAGAAGTAATAAATAATATGAATCATGTTTTATTTTTATAACCTCATATCTTTCCATATATTTTTAAAATATTTCAAAAGTATAAATTTATATAATCTAATCTTGCATGTCTAGCATCGTTGTGGACCCCACACCAGTTAGATCAGCCTTCCTCATAAATATTCATCTTAGGAAATTTCTTGGGGTGAAGATCTAAATTATTTCATGACATATTAAAAGGTATATTATATATATATATATATATATATATATATATATATATAATGACAAGTTCCTATTGGCTTCCTATCCTACAATGTTCTCTAAGAATTATTACATGCTCAGAAACTCATTGTTATGTTTTTGTTCATGTGCTAGATGGAATCCATTTTGTTTTTGGTGGAATCATTTGGTTTCCCTTGTGTCATAGAGATGTTTTCTATGACTAAAACATGATTCTAATTGTGTTGATTAAAAACATTTTTAGGATGGTTCAGAAAACATAGGTTTTGATTTAGTGTAGCATGAGTTATAGGCAACAAATTGCAAACATAGTTTTAATTATTCGATATGACATTCTAATTAATGTTTGGAATAGGGTTTAGGACTAATAAATTTGGATTAATATTAATTATTGCATATAATCAAGGTCTCAACTACCTATCAATGTTAATATCCTAAATATTATCATTTTATAAATTATTTATGTTCATATTTGTAAGGAAGATTACCATAATCATAGGATATAGGGTATTTTTTTACATTTCCAATCTTAATGCAGGAACATGACTATATGCATCAATGACACATATGTACATATTTTTAAATATTTCATTAAATGAAATAATTGGTTCATTGGGATCCCTTCTCATGTTAAAATAATGTTGGTTTATCACAATGGGACTAGTAAGTTTTCCATATTATACCATGAATGTGTCATGCCATTAAGCCCATGTTGTAATCAAACTATTTGGGATATTGAGAAACCATTCATATGTATAATATTTTAGTATGAATGGTAATGGTATGCGTTTAACATCTTCATGAACCAAATTTATTAACCACAAAACAATATCAAAATCTTCCATGACTTCCTCTATAGTTCACCCCCCATAGGGAGAAAATGAATAAATTTATCTAGGTTACTAGGTAGATCATAGATATAAAAAATTATGATCATGGTTGTGTTGTAATAAAAACCACTGAGATGGGGCTTTGAATTAGTGTGAAAACATTTAAATTAAATCCATGCTTCATTCATTATCCTTTCAAACTAATCTAATAAATAAATAATGCATAGAGAAATAATCACATAGACAAGAAGCAAGATATCAACACATGAACACCATAGATATGTGGAAAAACCTCATGGTGTATAAAACCCATTGAAATACCACTTGGAATATTGTATTATAATTAATGAAACAATATTTAGTGAGATACCAACCCCATAAGGAGCTCTAACACCTACCTAGGAAAGCACCCACTTCTCTAATTTAGCAGGCTCTAAATTACAAGGATGAGCTAACCCTATAAGTGACTTGGAACCAACCTAGAAACTTCAAGGACACTTATTCAATCTATAAACTAAAATGAATACCCAAATCCATTATTTAATAAGCACCAACCTATCCAAAACAAGCTCAACCATCTCAAGACACCTTCTTGCTCTCTCAACTAATGGTGAACTCTTCTTCAGCTCTTCATATTCTCAATATAAATTCCAATCTATATAATACAACTATAAAAAACCTATTGTTTATATCTTATACTCTATAAATATATAATTAACTCACTTAGCTCTTCTTGACCTTCTAGCCATCTCAAACAACTTTCTAGGTTCACTAGGTCAATATGCCTCTTCTAGGATCATTAGGTCAATTGACCTTGTCATCCACCTAAAAACATTTTTAGATAATCATAATGATATTTATCTTCCTATTATGGTCCTTGATGACCTAATTTTGATCCTTTAGTGACCCTTTTCTTCACATATTCTCACATCTCTCTTACTAGCTCAAATAGGCCAATTAGACCTTGATTATATACACAACACTTGCTCTCACCCATCTTGATTGGCTAAGGACATTACCAAACTTGGATAAATATTGAAATAGTTTCAAAATCACATTACACACGTGATAAAATCACTCCATAGGTTGTTCATACTCATTAAGGGCAAAAATCTAATTAGGCCTAGAGGAGACCTAATGTGATTAAGTCTGTCTTAAGCACACCTTACACTTTTGACCTCTTTGACCATATTAATTATATATAAATGCTTGTAAAACATTAAATATGTCTTAAATATACCCTTTATAACATTCTCATATCTCTATGACATATGTTACTCCAACTCACCACTTTAACCATGATATTAGGCTTACTCGCCAGTATCCCTTTATACACATAAAAACATTGTCTCATAAAAATGAATCATCTAATCAATTATGCCACATAGCCATATGAAAAAATATCATTAGGCCTTGATTACATACACAACACTAACTCTCACCCATCTTTATTAGCTAAGGACATTACCACACTTGGATAAATATTCTAATATGTCTAAAAACACATTACACGTGTGATAAAATCACTCCATAGGTCAGTCATAACCCTTAAGGGCCAAAATTTGATTAGGCCTATAGGAGACCTAATGTGAATAGGTCTGTCTTAAGCACACATTACACTTATAACCCTTTAGACCATATTGAGTATATATAAATGCTTTTAAAAACATCAAATATGTCTTAAATAGACCCTTTATAACATCCTCATGGCTCTATGCAACCTGTTAGTCCAACTCCCCACTTGAACCATGCTATTAGGTTTACTCACCATTAGCCCTTTATACACACAAAAAGTCTGTCTCATAAAACTAAATCATATAATCATTTTTTTCACATAAAAATATGAGAAAAACTCATTAGTGTATCAATAATGAACTTATTTTCACCACTATGTATATTGGACATCACCAAACAAGTCAAAAGGCCTCAAACCAACTCTTACAACATGACCACTCAGAATGGTTAAACACTACCAAAGTATAGTCAACACCATTTGATCACCAACCTTTGTATATGAACTTATAATTATTAAAAACACATTAATATTAAAAATTTGATATTATAAAACATTATCACATTTAATATATTCTTCAAGTCTTGGAAAAACATCTCAAACTCACCTCTGCAAGATGACTACATCAAATGGTCAATCTTCTCCAAAACAAAGTCATGTAGGAGTTCATCTTTAGTACTTGAAAGGAAACTTTCATGAATTCTCATGTACATTAATAATTTATATGAGTCTTCTAGATCATTAAAAAATGGATAGATATCAATCTATAGTGATTAAAATTAGTCTCATACACCAATTTTTCAAGCTACTCTCTCACGGTCCTGACATAGTCTGACAATCCATTTTGGCTTCCACATATAAACAACTTAAAGCTATCTCTCAATATTATATCAAGAATGAATAATTAATTTAGGTATTAAAAAAAAAATAAGTTCATTTTATATATTGGCTCCTTGTCATGGTATCTCACACACTTCAATTCACTTGGCAAACCTGGAACAATCATTCTACCGTATGACACAATCATGGTGAACATGACTCTTAACAACTGTAGAGTTACTTTATTAAAATTTAAATTAATTAGAATGATACTAATACATTATAATATCAAATTAAAATATAAATTTATGGAGATATAATATCATATAAGAAACATATAGATCATTCTTTGAAATATACACCTTCATTGTCTCAGCTTACTAAAACAGGTCAATTTGAGAGCTCTTTATTGCTTGTATTATGAACATATTCAAACCTTATCAACTAAATTAAAATGAGGTATAGGTCTTATAAAAATCCCCCAAACAATTTTACTCATCCTTAATCATCTAAAACCAATCCCTAATCTCTTTCTCACTTTTATTAGTTTTTTCACTATTTTCACTCTTTGCCAACTTAGCGATAGGTCAACTTGATTAACTAAAAAAGTTGACACAAAATTTATATCTTGTCAAAATACCATAATATACAATAATAAAAAGTATTTAACTTTAACCTCCATCCACTTACATTAATTTAAGTTGTCAACCCTACCTCACTAGTAGAATTTGGCAAATAAATGGCTTCATGACTAAAACTTTTAGTCACAACAACTCAAAATGTCTAAAAACTACTATTTTTTTGTAACTTAGATATAAATGAGTAAATAAATGAATAATTTTTTCATATACTAAAATTTTATTTAGTCATACCAATAAAAATGACTAAATAGTTACTCATGCAAATACAAATTGGATGAAATTTTTTTAAAAATATGGTAGGAGTGTATTGCATGTGATTCATTATTCATTGAATATTTACTTATTTTTTTAGTTTGTAATTAGTCTGGTACTAAGGTGTTTTAGGTTATATCAGCTACTTGGATGGGTGATATAACTTGTTTGGAGAGGACTTGGAGACTTCTACAAAGGTAGGCAAGAAATTTGGAGTTTGTTGCAAAGAATTTGAAGCTGGCGAGGCCCTCTGTAGTGAAGTCAAATTTGGGGACACCCTTTATGTTGAATTTAGAGGTAATTAGAAACCCTCATTACATTAAATACAAAATCTATATCTTTCTTATTGGCATCTTATAGTAGTTACATAGGCAATTGAGTGCCATAACCACACAAATAATTTAGGGTTTACGGGAGTATTTTTTCATTAGTTTCCTCTACACATTTTAGAGAATATGGGAATTGAACTTGTAACTCAAGTGAAACACCACCCTTTTCTAGTTATTGGAAGAATTCCATATCCTTAAAGTACATAGAAAACATAGTAGAATTAGTACTAGGTATTTTATTTATGAATTTAACCTAAATTCCATTTCCTAATGCCTAAATAAAAATTTATTGAGCCAACTCTAGTTCATCATGTTAAACATGAACAACACCAATGTTGTTTAAAAATTCAATGGGTACTTCTTCTCTACTCTTATTTATAAGAAACCTTGTTATCCTAAGAGAATATAAGGCTATGATGGGGTGTAACAATAGTAATAACTAAACCATATTGATAAATGCATGGGCATCACATGGATCTATGCAAGTTTACTTTCTTAAAATTTCCAAGGACTTTTGTTGGTTCTCAAATTTTTAGTATGCAAAACATTAAAAGGATGCCAAGCTTTATGATTAGTCTATGCAACTAATTTTTCCAACTGATGGAATCAACCCAAGTGGTTAAGATTCTCTACACTTTAGGCTATGCTTTGCCCAAGTAGGTGTTACCTTATATTCCCTAATGATTAATTACTCCTCAAATTTGTTGGTGAATTCAGTGTAGATTAAGGGATTTATGTAATTATGTCAATTGAATCATCTAATTTGTTGGGTGAATATTTTGTTGGCCAGCTAACTGGTGACCAAAATAGTTCCTATCACCACATCATAGGGATATGGGTCATCCTAGTGTGCAGCTTTATTACATCAACTGGAGACAAATCTCTCCTCTCATCAAGGGGAGGTTCCCTATTAAATATGCAGAGCTATATACAATATAAATAAGCAAAAAGTAAGACATAAGGGTGGGACAAACCATACATCTCTCTTCTTTCAAAGATGATGGACATAGATAAAGGAGAAAATCCTGGCTATAAATGATGAAGGCACTTCTCTTCTTTCAGAAGTGTCCTTACAGGAAACAATAGGAGTTTCTTTCAGATAGTGAAATAACCAATGATCAAAAGGGTGTAGTAACAATAAGATGGAATAGAGCGTAAAGTCTCCACCTCAACTGCTCAAAGAGTATATCACAAAGGATAATAGGGGCACAAAGTCACCCCAGAATCCTCAACACAAAAAGAAGAGGAAAACACATATTGAAATCAATTGTGAAAGCACAAAGTCTTCCCACAGTTGGTTTTAGGACACTTCCCTATTACCTTCACTAATTTTTCATACCAAATTAAATGAATAAGGAAACCTTCAAATGACATAAGTTAGAAAGGCACAAAGTCTATGAAAAACCTGCTTTCTCATTCAAATAACAATGGAAATGAAATTACAACCTGAGCTCAAAGTCTCAGTCTTTCTCTTCCAAAATGGGCAGAGTTTCGCTCTTGTAAAATGAAAATTCCCTTTGTAACATATGAGAGATTACAATATATAGCACTCTAAGAAAGACTTGGGTGCTTGTTTTCCACAAAATGGCCCATGCTGTGCACTCAATGCCTTGAATGCATTTCTAGGTTTGTTAAAGGACTGCATTGAAAATAGGGTAGCTATCTTAACTAAGGCATGCCATTTCATCCCATATGTCTTCTCCCAAGTTTAGATCATCTGGTCTATCCCCTCTGATATCTACGTAGTTGTCCATTTTGTCTTTACTTCATGGAAGGAAAAATAGGCCACGTCTTTAATTTTTGTAAGCTAGAAAATCTACTTCATAGACTATTCCAACTACCAGAATAACTACTATGTAGATATTTTCCTCTTTGCCCTCTTTCTAATTTTGTCTTTTCTAGCTTTGTCTTTTCTTGGAATTTAAGCTCCTGAGCTATCTTTTCAGCTAGTCGCTTGGTTCTTCCATTAAGTTCCATGCTTTATTTGAATTTCAATGAATATTCCCTTACCTTAAATTTGACGTCTATGAGGAGGTCATTGGTTGAATGTTTCAACGGTTCGGGAGGCCTTCTCGACTCCTTGGTTTAATCACTTTATTGGTTCAATCACTTTCTTGCTCCTTGGTTGAACCATCACTTTCATTTGAACTTGCCTTTGGAATCATCCATGTTGCTTCTCTCTTTGTTTGAGGCCGCCTTTGAACTTTTGAACCATGTTGAACCATTGAACTTTGAACTCTTTCAGTTCAAAGTTTAATTGGTTTATTTTGTGTCTTGCTCAAACACTACTTCCTTTATCTTTCAAAGCTTTGGTTGAACCTTTGAACCTACTGATTGAACCAACATTGGTTCAATGGTTCAATGGTCCAATTGATTCATTCTTCATTATTTGGCTAAGTGTTGAACCTATTTATTTTCCTCAGAGTCTGTAGAAACCAACCTTGAGAGTCTGTAGATTTGAGCCTACCTACAGAGTTCATAGATTCAAGGCTGTAGAGTTCATAGATTCAAGCCTGTAGAGTCTATAGATTGAAGCCTGTAGAGTTTGTAGCTACATTCAAGCCTGTAAAGTCTATAGAATCAAGCCTATAGAGTCTGTAGATTTTTGGAAATCTTGAAAAATGAAGAACCTAAATGCTCAGAATAATTTTTGAAAGGGGAAGAGAGGATTTTGGTCTATAGGATCAAAATAGTTCAAATGTTATCCCAAAAATGAGTGATATTTTTGGGGGACAATATAATTCACCATAATCCAAACTGGCATATGATTTGAAATAGAGTTTTTTTAAATTTTATATTCTACTATTAATCCTACTCCTACACAATAGAAAGTTAAAATTGGAATTTTTTAATATGATTTAAGGAAATGATTTTGGAAAAGAATTGATCAGTGCCTTTCTCAACAATTGGGTAATGGATTATGTTCATATGAAGATTTATGTTTTATATCTAGCCACAAATCAAATTACTTGGCATGGGATTGTCTATGACTAGCATAGACATGCAAGATTATTTTTACCTGGCTCTTCTAAGTTATCAAAATTGAATCCTCCAAGTTATAGTGATCTATTCAATGGAATTTAATCCCTACTTGAGGAAACCCAATTAGATAAACCATCCAAAAACAACAAATGTGTTTTTGATAACTAAACATATACTTGATATCTTAATTCAAATAACAAGGAGAAATAAAAATGGAGACAATCAGATAAAGTATAACATGAATATTCAACAAGAAATTGAGAACTAGATATATGGCACCAGAGAAATGTGGATTGATTTTATTGATATATCTTTGAAGAGTAGGCCTTACAATGTATTTTTCCAAAATCAAATTCCTATAGAGGTTTACCAAGGTCTTTTTCCCCTTCTTGTAGGTGTGAAAGAAGTTATAAGCTTTAGACCTTTCACATTCCAAAAAATGACTTTTCATATACCCACCCCTTAATATGACCTATTACAACATATATATTTTTTACAAGTCTTAAAAATACCACCAAATATATTTTGAATGTATATTGGAAAGCATAAAAATAAGAAAAACACAAAACAAGAGGACGTCCAAGATTTGTTGGTGCCATGTTAGTGTCAGCTTGATGTTCATTGCTCCTATATATACTTGGCCTACTTATTCTTCAATTGTTAAATACTGATTCTTGCATTAGTACACTATGAAATCATTAGACCACTTATATTCTTAGATCTAGAGTAGGTTGGCCTAAATATCTTTCCATCTTTTGTCCAGTAGCACTTTCACATCAATGATGAACTTTGCATATGCATCATCTAGAGAAATTACTCTATCAAAAATGACATTTAAACTAAGAATATTTATGTTTTGATATTTTTCAAGAAATTAATGACTTGATAAATTAATTACATTTCCATGCATCAAAACATCTGAACTTTTTGTCCTATATCAAAATGGAAGTAATAAACTGGTGTTTGAAAGTAGCAAAAGAATCAATCTTTGACTACATTTTTTTTCTCTCACCATTTACATACTGAAATTAATCCAAGATCATTTTCACTATCTTCTCTATTGGCTTGAGTGAGGCTAGACAATCTAGATCTATTTGTAGAACTAAGTACAAAGTTAACAATGTATGGTGTGTAGGTTTTCATTTATTTTATATTGGATCCAAAATAGAAAGATTGACCTTCAACTGATCAATGGCTTGAGATAAGGAAGAATATCATTCATGCACATCTCCAAATTTTTCAATGACTAATTTTACTCTATATTCCAAAATATTCTCAAACACCACAAGGATTTTTAATTTGGCCTCATCTTTTGTCTTCTCATTTTACTTTTTCAAATCTTCAATTTCTTTCTCCAACTTCAACTTCAATGCATTCAAATGATCAATAGGGACTACATTATCAATGGTTATTTATGGCATAGCTGCTTAGTATGGCATCATTGCTTGGCTTTGAGAATCAACACCCTTCAACTAATATTTTTGTTTGACATTTTACAAATATAGCCTATTCACTTCATCATTCATCTTAATTTGAGTTTTTTCATAGTCAAGCAATCTTTACTCCATTTTCTTGACAACAACATGTGTGAACATTGTATAGTGCACAATAAGAGTGGAATCTTTAAGTACTGATGTATCCTAACATGTTTTCACCATAGTTGATCCCCTCAACTCTTGGACTACATCAATCAATCTTGGCTTGTTGGTGTTCTTTTATGTGGCCCATATTTCTAGAGTCTCTATCTTTGGGTTAAACCAACAACCACTAACACCATCCTCATAATCAAACTTAGAAACCATTATGGTGTCATCTTCATTTCTCAATTGGTCCAACAAATACATTTTATTTAATTCAAGGAAAGGGATGATTAACACGTTCCTCTTCCAAACCATTTGTCTAGCCTCATTAGGACTAAAATTTATTTCATCAATTTTCAAATCCTTGAAAGTTTGTGTTACAATTTGATCATGCTAAGATTCATCATCAACCATTTTGTTTATTTCCACCTTTTATTTAAATTATTTCATCTTCATTTTGAGCCAAACAACTTTGAATTATGGGGTATTGATGAAATCATCATCCTCAATTAACCTCATAGAAGCCACAACCCTTTCATCTTCTTATAGTTAAGGCTCACCTTGTTCATGTTCATCTATTCTTGCTTTTGGTTTGTGTGCTTCTATTTCTCAACCAACAAGGGGTTGATCAACTTCTTATTCCTATCCCATATGCCTCAAAATACTATCTACCTCCTTAGAGTCACCAACTCCTTTAGTAATTTCATATGAAACTAATGGAGAAACATCATGAGTCTTCTGCCTCTTGGTAGGTGGTGAATCAGGAACAATTGGATCTTACACTGATATTACATCTAGACCAAGTTCTTGAATCATAAATCTTGTTGGATTTTTTATAGGGAGGTTGGTATCCTTCGTAGGCTACTTTTCAGACTTGCCATATATTTCTTCAAAATTATCAATTATCAAATCTATTATTTTTGAAGGGTCCTTTTCTTCAACAAAAAATCATACAAAATTAGTGTTTTATTTTCTTTTTTCATCCTCATATTTCTTCAAAATTGCCCATTTTATTTTCCTATTATATACCACTTGAAAAGTGACACAATTTTTTATCACATCCTCATCAAAATTGATTTGATGAGATATCCCCATCCAAGTAAGGATGACTTATCTAACAAAGTTTATGTAATCCTTTAGATCATAAACCCTTTATGTCCCTAATTTCAAATAATATTTAGCCTTAAAATTGGATTTTAACTCCTCCAAGGTATCTACACCAATGTACAATTCACCAAACATAGTGGAATCTAGAAGAAATGTGCCCTTCTTTTGTTTTATCATGACATCGTTTTCCATCCAGAGCATTTACCACATGAATTCAAGAAAATTAATTATGTTTGGAACAAATTTTGGAAACACATGAGGTGGACGAGTACACCCATATACTTTAACTATAGTATGGTCAGGCAAATAAATACCAATCAACAAAGTTATGTTTGTGACCCTATTTTGTCCTATGATCAAGAGACCTCAACATTTCTCTGACCTCTTTGGTCAATCTAGAAAAAGGCTACCAAGGGAATTCATTATTATGACTGAGAAATTATCATGGATCACAACATAGTTAGAGTTATGAAAATGAGTGTCCAACTTGTAATACCAACATTGTGTAGGTAATCTCTATGTGTTTTCATCAATCATTCTCAATTCCATCTTATTGGCCCAATTCCTTTTGTTCTAATAAAAAAATTGAATGACACAACAAAGAATAATATTTGAACTCCATAGACATTTTGTTCTCCCTTATTTGCTAAAATCTATCATGCAATTTATTTTTAGTAAATGATGTAAAATCATACTCAACATTAACCTATGGGTTCTATATTCTCATGGCCATCATCATCATCATGCCAATTGGCGTTCTATCTTGGGCATCAATTCTTAACACTTGACACAAAGCAAAATATGTCATTTTTAAATACAAAGCAAAGTCATCAACTAGAAAAGGCTCAACTATAGTGGTTGGGTTTGAAATCCTTCTATTTTTGGCTTTTTTCCTCATTCACATGGTAAAATTGTCACTCCTATGTGTATTTCTCAGACTGGTATATTCTTGATCACTCTTCTTCAAGTAAACTTTTGTGAGGAATTGCTTATTGAGCATGAAGCATTCAATGATTGCATTTCTATCCACAACCACTAATGGTGACCCATTTGGAAACCTGATAGTTTTGGTGGCTATATGGTAGTTATGTTCTAATATCCTCATCAAATCTACATCAATGAATACATTTGTAACCATAGGCTTCACCAATTTCAAATTCCATGGGTTTGAGACTAGTCCCTGTACATCTCACTTTTCATAAAAATACCAAAAAAGGTTTCATCCTAAGATAGGGAATCTAGCATCCCAACACCCATCTACTAACTCATTGAATATTTTATTATACACTTTGTCATCTAAATTTGGAAAAATATCCAATAGTGATTGTTAATGGGACCACTTCTTAGGAACAAGGGGTTCAGTGCTCTTACTTGCAAACTCAAATTTCTTAGGTGTCATAGTTTGATGCTTTTATGAGTTATGGTTTTGATAGTCACTTGTTATACTAAACCAATTGAAAATAAAGTACAAACTAAATACCAAATTTTATGAAGAGAGTGATGAAGTAGAATTACCTAGTTGGAAGATGGCTGAAGTATGCACATAGAGCTTGACTTTGCCATCTACAATCATCACTAAATTTGATTGAATGATGAAATATAAATAAATTCCAAATTTTATTCTACTATAGAGCTGGTCATTTTGTCATTACTCTGGTTCATGCCATAAAATTGACAAATCTAAACATTTAAGCCTTTCAAATATAGACCATTGATTTGGTCCAATCTAATGGCTAGGTAGGCACTTCAATTGTATGCATCAATGATAACCACTGCGGGATGGTGATATAGTCATTTCAGCATTTAATACTTTATCATATCACTGTAAGACCTATTTATATCTATCACAGGACTATGAGAGATTTTGTATGGTTATACCTCATATTTCACCACTTAATACCACCATAAAAGCCTTGATAGACATCATTATGGGATGGTAGGATACATGTTACCCCTTATACCTCATACTACATTACTTCTAACCTTTCATCTGACCATCATGGGACCATAGGATCATTTGGCATCCCTTCACTATTTATCGTATCACCACAAGCATTGGATTTGACATGTTGAAAAATACATAAAGATTACTAAATAGGGTAATGAGTTTGTTTCACAATAACCATTTTATTGTTGCGATCAATCAAATTATATGTAGATTGTCTAAATAAATACACAATAAAATATTATTTGTGTACACAAAGAAAATAATCCAATGATTATAACAAAACACTCCAAATCAAACTTCACTCAATGAATCAATGTGAATGCTCACTCTAACACTTAGTTAGATGAGACTAATGTGGTAAGGCTACTTCTTTACCTTTAGTATCTTTCTTATCTACTTGACAAACATTTTTTTTATTGGTTTTTTTTTCTTTGAGTCCCTTATTCTTCATCTCTTTCTATGTTTGGGTTATTTGGATGGTTATATCCATGTATTTCATCTCTATTGTATGCTTTTAGATGCATTTGACATTATCCAAGTTCCTATTTTTAAATATGAAATTATGATTTTTTCCTAAGGAAAAAAAAGATCATGTATCAACTAAAAAATCATAAAAATAGAATTGTATCAAATAAGGTAAATCTAATAATAGTATGCAGTGGAAGAATCTTGTGGGACCACCAAGGTCAACCTTGTATGGTATACTCATTAGATATTGGGAATGATGAAAATAATTGGGTAGACACAACATGGCACTCCTAAAGGGGATGCATTTAGTACTATTTATTCTTATCGTGTCACTATAGGTCAACATTTTATTTGTCATGGGGTCATAGTGAAATATTATATGCTACTCAAAATCATGCCACTAACCCACCGCTTACTTTTGAGACCTCCTTGGGGACATGGTAACTAGTCTCTATATATCGTAACACTGCAAGTGAATTTATTGCATGGTTGGGGAAGTGGTGACTATGTTTTCACTTTCTTTGGTTCCTACACACCCATCAAATCTATTTGAATTTACTATAGGGTTGTGGTAAGAGACAAAAACACATCAATGATCAAAATAAAAATGTTTTTCACATAGACATGATATGGAATGATAAATAGGATAATGACTTGGTTTCACAACAACCATTTCATTGTTGTGATTAATCAGATTATAGGTGGATTGTCTAAATAAATACACAATAAAATATTGTTCATGTACACAAATAAAATAGTCTAATGATTATAACAAAACACTCTAAATCAAACTTAATTCTCTGAATGAATGTGAATTCTCACTCTAACACTTAGTTATATAAGACTAATGTGGTAAGGCTACTTCTTTAGCTTTAACATCTTTCTTATCTATGTGACAAACATTTTTTAATATTAGTTTGCTTTTCTTTGAGTGCCTTACACTTTAACTCTTTCTATGTTTAGGTTTTTTGGATGGTTATATCCATGTATTTCATCCCTATGGTTTGATTTTAGATGCATATAATATTATCTAATTTCCTATTTTTAAATATGAAATTATGATATTCTCCTAGGGAAAAAAAAGATCATGTATCAACCAAAAAATCTAAAAAATAAAATTGTATCAAATAAGGTAAATCTAATAATAGTAGGTGGTAGAGGAATCTTGAGGGATCACTAAGGTCAACCTTATCTTTTATGCTCATTAGACATTGGGAATGATGAAAATACTTGGGTGGACACAACATGGCACTCCTAAAAGGGATGTATTTAGTATTGTTTTCTCTTACCACATCACCTTATGTCAACATTTTATTTGTCATGAGGTCACAATGGAATATTGTATGTTATTCAAATCTTGCCACTAGCTTGCCAATTAGTTTTGATAAATCCTTAGGCTCATAGTAACTAGTATTTATATACCAAAACACCATAAGTGATGTTCATGTATGCTATAAGGAAGCAGTAACTATCTTTTCACTTCCTTTGGTTCCTACACACCCGCCAAATCTATTTGAATGTATTGTGGGGCTGCGATAAGAGACAAGAAACACATCAATGATCAAAATAAAAATGTATTTCACATGGAAATGATATGCGATGCTTATTAATAAATCTTGGAATAATTTTAAAAGCAATATGGATTCCTAGGATGAATTTTATGAATTTTGGAAAAAATGCCTCAATGAAATGTGTTCTCATGGTGATGGGATGCCATGACAAGTGAATTATTATGGATTGTCATGCCACTCCATCACCATGATACCAAATTTATTTTAGGAATTCTTTCAACTAGTTGACTACCTTGTCTATGTTATTGTTTACTATTATGCTTTGATAGATTTTTTCCAAGTATCCATAGCTTGTTCGAAATCACTTGTTTTAGGCTTTTAGCCATAGAAACAAGGCAGTGAACTATTTTATAAAATGCTTTGGTAGACATGTATGAAAAGTGTGGTATCATAAACAAGGTATTCAACTATTTAAAAAAATGACTCAAAGAAATGTGGTCTCATGGAATTCCATGACAAGCAAATTCAATTGGTAGCCACTCCTAATTATTAGTTATGCAATATGAAGTAATTGCATAACTGCTTAGGTTGACTTTATAAAAACTATATTGTAATTGAAATTTTGGCATCTATCAACATTTGGTTATTAGTTATGCAATGTGAAGTAATGCTTTGAGTTTGAAAGATATGTAATGCAATGTAATTACCAATTTCAATATAAACTACAAAAATCTATGTTTTATAATTCATTAGTTAAACTCTCTATTTTATTATATATATATGAATCTATTACTATCAAAATTCCTTTCAATTAAAAAAATATTTTTTGTCTCTTAGTCTACATTTTTTTATATTATATTAAATTTTTTATTTTTTCCTGATATTTTCAAAAAATATTAAACTTTTAGTTTACCAATTTTTTCTGTAAAATATTTTTGTTGCTATTTGTATAACATTATAGATGGATCAACATCAAAGGTTGACAATGAACCAATACCATGCATTTGATGAGAGAGTATCTGATGAGAGGGACATCGACAAATATCCATGTCCATGTAATGACTATCTTGGAGGAAAGGTGAGTAAAATAAATATGATTTATCAACATATGATAAGATATGGGCATAGTGGTATAATCCCTTGGGATTATAATTATTATGAAGATGTGATAGAATTATGGAGTGTGAGAGATGAAAAGGAAAAAAATATAGATGAAATGGTACCAAACATAAATGAAGAGGTAATAATGTTAGATGAAGGGTTTAAAGTTGATAGAATGTTGAATGAGGGTCTAAGTGATGATTGGCTCAAGTTGATGGAGGATGCTTTAAACCCTACAACAATCCTTCAAATTCTTAACTTGTACGTGGTGTTTGGTTGGACAAATGAGAGTGTAGATCAGTTATTGGCATTATTAAGTTCATTATTACCAGTTGACTCCACATTGCCAACAAAAAAATGTCAATGTAAAAATAAAACCACTAAGCTAGGCTTAGGGTATGAAAACATCCACACATGTGTGAATGGTTTTTTATTATTTCACAATAAACTTAAAAGTGAGAGTGAATGTCTAAAATGTCATGAAGTAAGGTATAAATAAGGGTTGAAATTAACTATGGTTCCTAGAAATGTTCTTCTCCACTTTTTGATAATCCCATGATTAATTTGAATGTATAGGTGCAAAGACATTACTGAACTTATGCAATGGCATGCCCAAAATAAGATCACTAATGGAAAATAATGACATGTGCCTGATTCTAAGATGTGGATGGAATTTGATAACAGATGGCCTAATTTTTATCAAGATCCTCATAATATAAGGTTGGGTTTGGCTCTTAATGAGGTGAACCCATTCTCAGATCAAAGTAATAAATGGTCAACTTGGTTAGTGTTTTTAATAAATTATAACTTGTCTCCATGGTCAACAACTACACCATTTTTCTTGATGCTATAATTGATTATACCAAGAAATAAAATTGTGACTTTAGATACAATCGATGCTTATATAGATCTATTATATGATGAGCTAATAGAATGGTGGAGAGGAATTGAAACAATTCAATCTTTAAGGAATGTTCATTCAATCAAATTGAATTTAAGATATTCCTTATTTTTAATGGTTCATGATCTTCTGGCATATGGCACATTTTTTGGTCTCAGTGTTCATGAATACCATGGATGTCCTACTTACAACATTAAGGATTTTGTGAGGTACTCAAGAATTTTGTGTAAGTGTATTTATTGTATACATCATGCTTACCTTAAAAATGATCATCCATATTGTCAAAAAAAAACACGTTTCAATGGTCAAGAAGGGAACCGTGAAGCACCATTGCTAATAATGGGTGATTACATTGTTGACAATAGACTAAAAAGAATGCCAGGTTTTGAAATTGATGGGATTTTTGGTAGTAGATATGAGCCATTTAGTGAAATTAGTCTAAAATGGTTGTGGATATTCTATAAGTTGCCATACTTTAAGAATATAGCTATTAGGCTTATTATTGACTTTATGCATACTGAGAAAATTATATCCTATGCTATTATATAAACTCTTTTTGCTACTTTTGCTACTATTTCATCATGTGAAGACTTTAGACAACTAAAGATTCATCAAAATCTTTGGGTTGAAAATTTTGATGATGAAAAAAATAGAAAACCTAGTTCTCCTTATGTCTGGACAAAGAAACAACATTCACAATTCTTACAATTCACGTCTCAAACTCACTTTCCCACTAGATATATAAGTACTAGTATTAGAAGCCAAACTAACATTAATGGCTTAAGAGGCCTCAAGACCCATGACTCTCATGTCATAATCAAGAATATTTTACCTATTTTGGTAAATATATCAATTTTTTAAAATGGGCCAATATTGGCAATTAAAGAGAATGAGTTTACATGTATTAGATCCTTTGAACTTTGATTGTTTGAAGGAGGAGGTTGTTGAATTCCTTTGTCTATTGGAATAGGAATTTCCACCAACAATCTTTAACATTTCTATGCATCTTTTGATACATATAGAATATTAACTAGAGCATTGTGGCCCAATAAAAATGATATGGATGTATCCTACATAATGATATATTAATGTTTTGAAAAAATTTGTCATACTAGGGCAAGATCAGAAGGCAACATGTTTGAGGGATATTCAATGCAAGAGGCCATAAGATTTTACACAGAATATATGAAGGATTTTAAAAATGTCAATCAATGTGTATGGGATGATGATGAAGATTAGAGAGTTCAAGGTGAATTATTAGAAGGCAATGTATGTCACTTCAAGATAGCACATGAAGAAAGAAGTGCGATATATGCCTATATTCTTCAAACACATGTTCATTTGATAAGTGGAATAGGTTTTAAAAAATTACCCAATATTTTATTTACTCAATTACATTTACACATTTATATTATTAATCTTACTATTTTTATGTTAATGTTCTATGTATAAAATATGAATAAGAGAATAAAGCTTGGATACAACATCGACCTCAAAAGCGTAGATGTCATGATTTGATTGGAGATAATTCTTTTCCAAAATTTGAAGAATGGATTTCTAATGAAGTTATTGATGTAAAAGAAGAAGGTTAATATTTGAAAATGGAGGAAAGTTAGATTCAAAAATCTCCACATTTATAGACTATGAGTTTTTGTGGAATGTGGGCCTATGGTAGTCATTTAAGAGTGGAAGAAAAAGACAAAGGAAAGACAAATTCTGGTTGTGTTGTTAGTGTTGAATTTATTCAAAATTTTGAGAAGAAATTTTATGTTGAATTCATCCAAGAAATTATGTATGTGTATTTTGGTGAAAATAGTCCTATATTATTAAAATGTAAGTGGATCTGACCATCTACAGTATAATTTGATGAGTATGGATTTATACGCACAAATAGAGGATAATTTTTATCAAAGAGGGGTAAGCCATATGTTTCCCCTCTTCAAATAAATCAATCATTTCTAATTAACGATGTAAGAATCGTATGTCATTAAAATATAGTCTTGTTCCAAATGAAAGTTCATGGAAGTTATCAATATAATGCCTGATGGCCAATATGTTAATTTATAAGAAACATTCAAAGAAGTGGATGAAGATGATAATGGAGTGTTTGAAGAAGAGATTTTGATTACCAATGAAGAGATTGGGAGAGAGAATGTATTTAATGTCACAAATGAGGATGAGGAATAAAATCAATTAGATGTAGATAAGAGTGATAAAGATTCATAAGTGTTAATATCTAGTTGAAACAAGGGCTAGTCATATTGATAGTCTAATACCTGTAATTGTAAACATCTTCTTGGTTTCTTACTACAATTTCTTTTTAATTTATAAACTGAATTTTGTTTTAAGTTTCCATTTTAACTTATGAACTCAATAAAGTTTTTATTGATTCAAGTTGTTGATTTATACATTATTATTTATTTGGACTTAAAGAAATGAGGAAAAGGACTGTAAGGCATAAATTAGTTGATGATAGTAATCATAATGCTGAAATTTCATTAACAGATTATGAGTGCTTTCATAGAGAAAACATGGCCAAGAATAATGAATATTTATCATGTCTTGGTTTGACAAATATGCAAGTTATATATCCACTATGTAGTATATTATTTTTTTAATAGTGTTTAATGAAATTGTATAGGCAAGATCTTTATGTATATAAGACATAATATGATATATTTTTTGTTTTATAGGCAAGAAAAATAGTGAAAAAAAAGAGGAGAAAAAATAAAAGGAAATAAAAGATATAGTGCCTTCATCTCGTAAAAGCCAACACATTTGTGATTCAACAAATGTAGATAGTGAAAATAATAGTTGTGATGATGTGCAACCTAATATATCATATGGTGATGTGCAACCTAATATAACACATGGTGATGTACAGCCTAATATAGCACATGGTAATGTGTAGCCTGATATAGTACATGGTAATGTGCAATGTTGTGATGCTCTCTTAGCACAAAGTCTAAAAGAGATTATTGAAAAAAAATTAGAGCAAAGGAATAACAGGTCTATAAAAGATTTATTCAATATTAAAGGATGTGTTTGAAGTGAAAGATATAGAGATCAGTATTGATCTTCCTACTCATGTCACACCTATTGTGGCCAAGGAACATGAAGTTCTAGTTAATCAAAGTCATGAAGAGAGACTGCTTGCATCTATTGTGCCTTAGAGTGTACCTGTTGCATCTAGAAATTTTGATGGAACTAGCAGATCAACCAAAAATATTGGTGGTGGTTTCATAGAAGATGTATCTGCTTTTGTCAAAAGACAAATATTGAGTCAATATTTGTATATATCTATAGAGAGGAATGAAAGGAAATAAAATTAGAAGGCAAGAAGCCATTCTTGGTTGAGGTATCAAGAGATGGTGAGCCCATTCGGCCAAATGCTACAAAGTGGGCCTTTGATTTGGGTGTAAGATGTAGGGCCCATTTGGATATTTATAAATCAAGTTTTGGAGAGCAAGATCCATGAATTGTGGAAAATGTTATACAAAAAAATGTAAAATTCTTTTGAGACTACTAGTGGATAAATCTATAGAAACTATTACAAGTAGAAGATAAGAATTTTGATGAACAATTTTAGATACAATTGCAAAAAAATAATCATGGAGAGAAAAGAGAGGTTAGACTCCACTCTATCTCCCAAATAGTGGGAGGAATTAAAATAAAGTATCCATTCCAAATAATATTTGGCAAAGAGTAATAGAGGTAAGAGAACAAGATATAATGTGAGAATTGGATATACATTTGGCTGAGGTGGGTTTTAGGCTAAAATGGAAAAATTTACAGTAAGTGTATGTATTTTTGGTTTAATTTACATTTTGTTATTTATTTCAAATTTTTATTGAACTGACTATATGTTGAAATTGACATTGTATTTTAGGTGGAAAATAGAAATAGAGAAGCAGGTGTAGAAGATATTGTCAATTATATGGTAGCACTAGATTAACCTAATAAATCTAAGAGTGGGATGAAGTGGAAATCTAGTTTGTCATCAAAGTTTTCAAAGCCATCTATTAAATTCCTAGTACGAGCTTCTCTATATCATGTCAACTCAAATGAAGGGTACCAATAGGTAACAAATTGCATATTCAGTCTCACTCAACAAGTTTCATAGTTGGTTGCCTCTGTTAACTCAATATTTTTTGCATGGAATGAGCATAAATCCATGGATTCAACTAAGGTAAGAGGTTCTATTGATCTCATTTCTTCTTGTTTGGAAATTTTGTATGTGAATGCCTATTATTATGTAGATTATTGAAATCTAAGTGTAGGAGAATCCAACCCAATTTTTTATTGTTGGAGTGATTCAAAAAATGTTCTTTTGGATAAATTTATATCTCGCATTATTTACTTGACTATTGAATGTTTTGTATATTTTATTGCATGATGGTTAAACCACATGCAAATCAATTTTATCAAAGCAGCAGGAAAATAATAAAAACTTAATGATGTCAATAGAGATGATGATATTGATAGTGATAATGATGAACTGGACAAGAACGTGTAGCATAATCATCATAATTATGTTGAATTAGTTGAGGTAATATAATAGTTTTCAGTTATATGTCTCAATTTTTTGTCATTCTTCATGCTTAAAATGTTCTTTTAACTTAATAGAGTTTAATTTTATATTAACTATGTCCACAATACTTGTTCCAATCTTGTTTCAGAGGGATTTGAGACTCATTTCCTTATCTTGGAACAATGTTCTATTCCATTCCTTTCAAAGTTCCCAAATTAGAATTTTGGGACTTATCAACCATAAACAATGATAAGTAGAATGTCTTTTGATATTGGGCCAATATTGAAACAAAGTCATTATATCATTGGTAAGGGCACTCTTTCCATCCTAGCTTCGCATATAACCACCTCTAGCATTTAAAAGAGAATTGATAGTCAAAATCTTCTCCCTTTGACTCACTTCAACTCTGTAATATCCT
Source organism: Torreya grandis (assembly GCA_037957365.1). Lineage (NCBI taxonomy): Eukaryota > Viridiplantae > Streptophyta > Pinopsida > Cupressales > Taxaceae > Torreya > Torreya grandis. Next base: position 721,221 of record JARHVA010005280.1, read on the forward strand.
AAATTTCCATCAACACCTAGTGAATCCCCTTTCCTTAGGTCACCATTTTCTTCCTGAAGAACCTAGAATCAGTTCAAATTTCCTTTTTAACTTTGTATGTGACCGTTACCACACTCCATTTTTACAATATAATGTGTGTTTTATATCTCAATATAATATGTATTTTTTTTGTTTTTGCAGACATTTATTGATAAAGTCTAAGAAGGGGATAAAGTCTAGGTGTTGGATCCATTTGATGGTGTTGTTGTGGGCATTAGGCATATTCACTCACTATCTATTATACATGGAGTCAAATTGAAAGGAACAAGAGATGAAAATGTAAATATTTTAAAGGTCACAAGTAACATACCCCTTACTTATGAAGACAATATAGATGGATTTATCTATCTAAAAGAGAAGAAAGGAACTTTCATACAGTGGCCACTAAAATATTTGAAAAAATGGCATAGTTGATGTTTATCATGTATTAGATGTTAGACAACTTGGCCCGTTACTTTATGCAATAGTTTAATTGTGTCGTTCAGGGATATTCTTAGTGTTTTTTGTCTATTTTGGAGTTATATAAGCAAAAAAAGGAATTATAAATCAATTTTCTTAGTTATAGCACTGAGAAACACACTTTATGTTAACACATTTTAAAAAGCAAAGACACATATTTTTTTCTTCTATCTATAGTAATAACACCTTTTCTCAATAAAATTTTAGTATTTTGCCTTCTTAATAGTTATTTCATTATGTGCAAATGAATGATTGATTTTTTTTGTGTTTTATGTCATATGTTTTGAAGTCTCATCATTATGTCATATATTTGGTGGCATATGTATCTAATACCCAAACATTTATTAATTCATTTTGAGTTTAAAATTAGAGTAAGTTATATTCCCTAATGTTGTAAATATTGATTCATGAGAAATATTCATGGATGCATCATAGTCATGCTCTACATATTGAGCAGAATAATATTTATGTATTTTATGTGGTCTGTGAATAAAATTAGGTATCACTTCGATACATCATAAGCCATTTAAAAGGCTGATGGCCACATGAATCCAAGACTATTATTAGTTATGTAATTGAAGGTGACATAATTAGTTTCCAATATAATTAAAGCTATTTTTCTTGTGCCTAATATTAATATACTCTTATTACTTAATTGGAGGTGACTTATGCAATCTGTAGCCTTATTGGAATTACCTTTCTTGTACTTAATACTATGACTTAAATTTTTTCACACTCTTGTCAGCTATAAATTAATGAAAAAGTTAATGGAGTCTTAATCAGTATGGTATGTGATAAATCTAAGATAGGAGTCTAAAATTTGACATCTCTTTGCATTTTTTAGATAGATATATGTAGAATATCTATACTACTACTACTTATGCATCCAGTGGAAGATAAAAATATAACCCTAGCTATATAATATAACAAGTAAAATAGTGTAATGGGTGTCTGTAATCATCATTTGTAATCCATATTGAAGGTTTCTAAATTCTTCTTTAAAGAAGTGAGCATTTACAATTACATCGATTATATGTTTTTGATATTATAAGTATGTAAAGATGGTGCAGAGCCCAAGTACAAAAATCTCAAGGGACATTAAAATGTGCCAAAGGCCACTAATAACCAAAAAACAATGGATAGATTAAATAAAAATAGGAAATAAATAAAAAAACTAGGGATTAGCCATAACAAAAACACTAGTTTTAATTGATCAAAACTTTCCAATATTCTTTGATGAACTTGAGAAGGTCCTCCATGATAGAATTTTTTTCTTTCTATATATTTATCTTATTTTGGGAGGTCTTGTAATATCAACAGGGAAGGAGCCACACAATGGAAAACTTTCAATAAAATAGTGGTTAACACCTTCATTTTATTTTGAAAGGAGTGTAAACCCTTCTTCACTTCTTCCAACTACCTTTCAATCTAGCTCTCCTCTTCACTGGTATCCATGAAATCCTCATTGTTAGAATCATAAGTGGAGTCATTTAGCTCCCCAAAATAACTAATTCCCTCCTTATGAATTTGTTTATTAGGATTGGTTTATATTTTAATTTACCTGCTTCCTCCCCTAGATCCAAAGTAGAGGCATCATCCACAGTCTTTACCAATAAAAATTTTCCCCCTGCCAGTCTCTTAGATCTCTTGATATTCATATTTTTTTTATAGCTCTAAAATGTAAAAGTAGACCCTTCCTCCATAGCCTCCTCACCTTGTGCCTGGGCCCCTAGGTGTTCTTTGCCACTGGCTAAATTCTGAGGCTCCGCCCCCACCACTTTATTTTTATTACTCTTTCCTTGAGTGATCCTCTCAAAATTGATATGAAAAATTAATTACCTCTTTTTATTACCAAAAAAGGAAGGGTTATTTTTTAGTTCCTGCAGCCATTCAATAGCCAGAGAGTCAGAAGGGTCAAGGGATCTATAAGTTACAAATATCAGGGAGGCAAAATAGAGCCCAACTAGAGAGGGTAAAAGATTTAAATTTTAAGGGATAGGTTTGAAGATGGGGGAACAAGGTTCTTGGAAAAGGGTAGAGAACCATGGGGACCCATTCTCAGGGGAATGTGATATTCATTAGGGTCACTATCATGGGAACTATCTAACACCTACACTTATAAAGGCTTAAATAGACACAACACAAGGTGAAAGTGATAAATCTTGAAAGTAAGACCTTGGTGGAGTGTAATGGCAGAGGTAGCTAGGTTTTTCTCTATGATATTTTTGACAGACTTAGTTGACATTTCCAGGGATGACAAGAAGAAGAAGGGGAAGTTAACCAATGCCTTTTGATGAAAGTGATTCAAAAGATTGAAATGGTAATGATAAACACACTTAAAATGACTTTCAAGGGTAAAATATTTCATGATGGTGAAGCATACCTTATCCCAAGGGTTAATAAATTTATCTCTATCAAAGCCTCCCTACAACTTCAGCAGCACTTCTCATTCAATGAAGAATTTTTTCAACCCCTCTAAGTCTTGAACTTTGGTGAGTCTTTTCATGCTTCTACCCTCGCAACATACACCCATGGCCTTAGTAATCAACTCCTCACTAATAATAAACTCTATACCTTAAACCTAAAATTTATGATCACCATCCAAGCTTGAATTAAACTAAATGGATATGTTCTCATCATATCCATTCAAACATTCAAGATAATGAGAAATTCCACATTTATAACATATAATCTAGAGCATAGCATCCTCTTTGGTTTCATCAAATGATAACGGCTCAATTTTGACTCTTTCTCCTCCAATGACTAAAAGCTTCACTAAATTATTGCACAACTGAAATGGGACCGAGACCAAAGTCAACAACTAGCAAGGATATTTAACAAAAAATGAATCAAAAAAATGGAAGCTTTTGAAGCCCACACCCAATCTTTAGTAAAATGTAGGCTGATCCTCTAATGATTACACATGTGAATGATCTTGTCAGGATTTTCCTTTTGAGAACATGCATTAAATGATTGAGGTTTCCTTGTGTGATATTAATTTTCTTCGATATATTGATATATTACAATTTTTAGTAATTTTTTAAATCATATATTACCTCATGTGATGTCATTGTATTGTTGTTTCAAAATACTCATAACAAATGTGATCATGACACATTGATGACTCATGTGATCTCATTATATTGTTGTTTCAAAATACTCATAACAAATGTGATTATAACACAATGATGAATAGTGAAATTAGTGAATAAAAATTATTAAATATACTACCAAATTAATCAAAATGATGATTAAAATTAATGACTAAATACACTACGAATGGACAAAAATTAGTGAATAAAAATGACTAAATAAGTGACCAGTTAATAATAACCAATGACTAAATATATTAGTGAATAAAAAATGACTAATTATAATAACATATCAATCAATCAAAGCAACCAAGAAATGACTAAAAATGGTTTAGTCATTATTTTGGTTGTGTTATAAATGACTAAAAATAAACTACTAATGGTCACATGATCATTTTTGGTCATTTATATGTAGTTTTTAATAGTTTTTAAATCATATATTATTGTTTCTATATGAGTACTTATAGAATCAATTAATTAAGAAATAAGTGTATATATGTAGCTTCCACTCTCTGCCCTAACAAACCATTGCTACATGGAGATTCCTAGAGGAGTATTATACATTATCCAAAAATAAAACTTGACTTACCAATCCATTTTGGGCCATTTATATCAATATATCTCTAGCCAGGTCATTAAGACGGTTTTGAGAGGGTTTTAAACCAATTTACCTTCTTAACATTTGTTCATATATATCTATCAGTTAAACCACTTCCTAATGCTTGAAAAACCTTATGAGGACCATTTTCCATCTCTCCCAAAAGTATCAACTTCCCATGCAACTATCACACATGTCAATGATCATCTAAATTTCCTTCTTGGGCTCTCATCTCTTCATTTTGCATGCTTAAGAGACCTACAAACATGTTTTCTTACTTTCCCCTTTAACTTAGGACCTAAGGATTATTCAAAACTATTAAAACAACATTTTAATACTCAAAAAATACTCATAAGTGTTCTATCATCTTCAAAACTAAACTTGACTCCTATTTAAACCTCACTAGGTCTCCTTGCACACTGGGTCTAAAATTTCCAATCATGATTAAGCCTTTAATATACTTTGGGAACCTCTTTTAATAATCCCAACACATCATAAACATGTAATTCATAGTCATTCCATGCTTACAAAATCTCACAAGATTTCGATTAGATCAAGACACCTCATACTACCACCTAAGGTCTTAGGACTAGGTCCATGAGAAGATATCCAATGAAAGGCTTACCTCTTTAGCTCACTCTAAGAGTCATGTAATTGACTCAAAACCTCTATATCATGATCTAAAAATTAAATACATACTCAAGCTCATGCATATCTATATTACAATCATCACCATGCATCATAATTTTTCATGCCTATATCAAGACAAGGTTAGGCTTCTTAGTACATGATGTGCACATAGACTTGTTCTCATGAACTTGGTAAAAAATGACCTTATCACAACAAGCATGTCAATACACAAAATCATTATCTTTCCTATGATCTATTCAAAGAAAAAACTACTAATAAGCTTGTCAAAACACAACCTTTTATCAAGACCATAATCAAAACACAAAGACTTAGTAGATCATGCTTCAATCATCAACAATACTTATGATGTAATATCACAAGAGCACCTATGGGACATCAATGATAACATCAATACCAAAAACACATAAATAATAGCATACATCAATTATCTCCCTCTTTGTCATTGATGGAAAACACTCTAACACAATAGACCATTCTAATCTCTCCAAGATGGTCTTTCTTCCAATCTAGTCTTTCTCCCCATTTGACATTAATGATAAAGGTTGTCTCTCATAACCATTGATCATTGGACCTGATCATTTCAATGAATAGGCAATATCCCAATTTGTCCATGCATACTTCTCTTCAAGATTCTAAAGAGACCTGAGTTAGCTACCCCTAACTCCATGTTTCACCAAGATCATGTCATTTGAAACCACAAACCACTATTTACAAAAAATATATAACTCATTTACTTATCTTATGAAAGTTACATAGATATTCAAATAGACTCCTCAAGTCATTAGGGCTTGACTCAATTCATATCACCTTTAATAGGTCACCTTAACAAACTAGGTCTATAAACAACTCCATATACTCCTCATATCATCAAATAAACTCCATCTCTTTGTACCTTGCTAGTTGATCCTTAGACCTAATCTTGATGAATACCTACATAGAGATATCCTAAATTAATGCATGATCTTACGTTGAATTCATTCCCATCAAACGACCTATGCTTTAACAAGTAGACCTATATCTCAAAGTTATTTTCTTGATTACTCATAGATCCACAACGTCTACCCTTGTATGTCTTGAATGCATGGCAATACCAAATGTTACTTGACTCAGAGTTCATCCAAACAAGTTCGGTGTCTCCCCCTATAACCTCATACTTTGTGCATAATATTTATTTTATTTTGATCAATTCAAAGATGATCCCATCTCACAAAAGTAGCATAACCATCTTCAACAATTAAATATAGGGATACTTAAGAAGCATCTTATATATATACTCCCGCTAAGATCATGCATAGAAGTTTTAGATGGAATTAAAATACACAATTACTAACCTTGTCCTTAACATGATAGAAGCCAATTGATTATAATTAGAATACTCAATAAGATACATCACCTTATCATCTATTAAAGACCACTTTCAATGGTCCTCACAATCTCATTGGCCTTGCAGACCAATCAATGACACATATATTTTAAACAAAAATCATGATGAATATTAATTCCTCTTTATGTATTTAAATTCATCATTACTATGACTAGCTGCTAACAACTTCTACGCGGCAATCCACTTGATAGATCTACAAGACCTCATTTTGTGTTGTAGGTTTCTATCAAATAGACATGACAAAGACTATTAAGTACTTCTATATAGACCATTCATTAAACATAATCAAGATTCTTATACACTATTAACATATATTATATGGTCATAATTCCACTTTGAAACTCACCAAGATAACTTGAATTCTCATGATAATGACTCAAAAAATAACCAATTTTGTAGTCATTTTACACTCACTAGTCTTTCATGATTTTAATGTCATATAGACTCTTTAAAACCTTATTCGTGATAGTCATGGCATATGATTTAAAAACATGCATGATCACCCAAAATTTATACCTTGTGAAGGCTCAAACATGTCTCACATCACTAATAGGTCTTATCACCATACTCAGGCTTCTAACAAACCTATGCTCATCTATGACAGCTTCATAGATTCAACTCAAATCTTCTATCTTGATGATCATATTATAGAATATTCATGGAAAAATAAGGTTAAACATACCTTATTTATAAGGTATAAAGAAAGAATTTATAAAACCTTGATGTTTCAACCTATACTTTCTTAGATTGCCAGTCTTTGGTTTGATCTTTGACTTAGCTTTTACATAGTTCTTTTGAACTACCAAATGGTACCTTTGATTGATGTCCTTAAAAAACACATAACTCACCTTGGATTAAGAATTGATCAATATTCATATTTGCATCCTTATTATATTTAAAAAATTATACTAGTACCATCATTCTTTGATAAATCATCACTACAAACAAGATACTTTGTGCTTCTTAGGATCACATGTAGTGTATCAAGCCTCCTCAAAAGGACCTGATCTAATAAAAATCATTGGAATCACAACTATTGAGGTGGTTAGAGGGGTGAATTAGTGTGAAAACATACCAATAAAATCCATACTTCATTTATTATACTTTTAAATCAATCTAGTAAACAAGTAATGCATAGATAAGTAATCACATATACAAGAAATTGGATATCAACAGATGAACACCATAAATATGTGGGAAACCCTAATAGGAGATAAAACCCACTGAGATACCACTTTGAATATTGTCATATAAGCAATGAAACAACATTTAGTGAGAAACCAACCCCATAAGGAGGTCCAACCCCTACCTAGTTAAGCACCCACTCAACTATTCTTTAACAAGATCCAACTTGCAAGGAGGATCCAACCACCTAAGTGACTTCGAAGAAATCCATCCAATTGAATAAGACCTATAAAATTTCCAAAATTCAAGCCAGTTCTAGTTCCTTTCTTGACTAAGCACCAACCTAGCTAAGACAAGCTTGATCACCTCAAGACACCTTATTGCTCTCTAAATTCTTATTGAGATCTTCATCTTCTATATCTATATTCCAATCTATTTCATACACCTAGAACACAAATTTGATGTATATCTAATAGTATATAAACATCCAATCAACTAACTCATATTTTATGGTCATACATTATGTAATTCTTCTCCCTTAATGATCCCTTTTCTTCACTTATGCTCGCATCTCTCTTACTAGCTCAAATAGGCCAATTAGGCCTTGCTCATATACACAATAATTATTCTCACCCATATTGGTTGTCCAAGGACCTTAAGACACTTTTATAACTCTATAAATATGTCCAAAATATTTATAAAAACATTACACAAACACTCCATATGTCGGTCATACTCCTTAAGGTCCAAAACCCCATTAAGCTTAAAGGAGACCTAATGTAATTAGGTCTACCTTAAACACACATTACACTTCTAACATATTGGACTATAGTCAGTCTCTATAAAAACTTGAAACACATCATATATGTATTTAAAATACCCTTTATAACATCCTCAAATCTCTATCCACCTTTTATTCTAACTCACCACTTGAACCATGTTATTAGGCTTACTCGCCATTAGCCCTTTATATATAGGAAAATTCAATAGCATAAAATTGAATCATCCAATCAATTATTACACATTAACATATGAAAAAATATAATTAACATATATTTTATTACCTTTTGGTCATCACTATGTCTATTTGACATCACCAAACAAGCCAAAAGGCCTCAAACCAACTCTTGCAACATGACCACTCAGAATTGTCAAACACTACCAAAGTATAGTCAACAACATTTGATAAAAAACATACGTATATGAACTTATAATGAATAAAAACACATTAATATAAACCTCTGATATTTATATAACATCCTCATATTTAATATATTTTCAAAAAAATTCAAAACATCTCAAACTCACCTCTGCAAGATGACTACACAGAACAATCATTCTGCTCCAAAACATAGTCATGTAGAAGTTTATATTTATTAATTCAAAGGAAAATTTAATAAATTATCATGCACATTAATAATTTATATTATTCTTATATATTATTTTAAAATTTATAGATAGCAATCTCTAGTGACAACCATTGGTCTTATAGACCAATTTGTCTAGCTACTCTCTCACAATCCTTACACAATCTAACAAGCCATTTTGGATTCTACGTATCAAGACATTAAATATATCTCTCCATTATATATTAATCATGAATAAGTAATTTAGGTATCAAAAAATAATTTCGATTTTATTTTTTATATTTTCTCATTGTCATAGTATCTCACACACTTCACTTCACTTGGCAAACCTGGAACAATCATTTTGACTTAAGACATAATCATGGTGAACATGAATCTTAAAATATATAGAGTCACTCCATTAAAATTTAAATTTATTTTTATGATCCTTATAAATTGTAATATAAAATTTAAACACAAATTTATATATATCTAATGGCATATATGAAACCTATAGATTATTCTTTGAAACATATGCCATCACTATCTCAACTTACTCAAATAGGTCAGTTTGAGAACACTTTCTTTCCTGTATGTGACAATATCTAAACCTTATAAATTAATGTAACATTATTTATAGGTATTAAATAAAGACCCAAAATAATTGTATTTTTCCCTAATCATCTGAAACCAATCGCTAATTTATTTCTCTCTTTGACTGGTTTTTCTCAATGTTTTCACTCTTTGCCAGTTTAGCGGTAGGTCAACTTGATTGAATAAAAAAATTGAAACATAAACTATAAATTTTAAAACTACCATAATAAAGAAAAATAAAAAAATCTTGACCTTCAATCTCCATCCACTTTCACTCATTGACATGGTCAACCCTTCTTGTAGCATCAATTTATTTAAAAACAAACATATTTCTTTAGCTTCTACTCACTACCCTAACAAACCATTCGCACATAGAGATTATTCAAGGATTATTATGCATGATCAAAAAATCAAAATTTACTTACAAATCCATTATGGGCTATATATAGCAATATCTCTCTAATATGGTCATTAAGAGGGTTTTGGGAGGGTTTTAGACCAGTTTACCTTCTTCGCATTTATTCATACAACTCTATCCCTTAAATCACTTCCTAATGGTTTGAAAAATTTATTAGGACCATTTTTTCATATCTCCCAAATGTATCAAATTCACATGCAACTGTCACCCATCCCAATGAGCATCTAGAGTTCTTTTTTGGGCTCTTATCTCTTCATTATGCATGCTCAAGAGACCTACAAAAAAAATATTGCTTTCCCCTTGAACTTAGGACCTCAATATTGGTTAACACTCTTAAAAAAACCTATAAATCATCAATCCATTATAATATGTTCTCTACCTTCTTGGGAACTCATCTTGACTCCTCATTTAGACCACACTAGGTTCCTTTGCACACTAGGTCTAAAATTACTAGTCATGCTTAGGCCTTGAATACACTTGGAAAACCTCTTGTAAAACTCAATACATAATAAAGATGTAATTAATCATCATAAAATTGTTACAAAATCTCACATACCTCCAAATAGAATAATACACCTCATACTACCATCTAGGGTCTTTGGACTAGGTCCATGAGAAGATCTCCAATGAAGGACTTACCTCTTTAGCTCACTTTGAGAGTAATTAAATAACTAAAAACCTTTATCTCATGATTTGACACTTAAATACATATTAAATCTCATATATATTTGTATTACCATCATCATCATGCCTCACAATGCTTCATGTCTATATTAAGACAAGACAAAGCTTCTCAATACATGATGTGCAAATAGACTTATTCTCCTAAACTTAGTCAATAATGACCTTATCATATAAATCATGTCAATACACAAAATTATCATCTTTCATATGATCTATTAACATAAAACACTATTCATAAGTTTGTCAAAACACAACCTTGTGCCAAGATCAAATTTAAAACACAAAGACTTACTAGATCATGCTTCAGTCATCAAGATTAATTATCATGTATTATTACAAGAGCACCTATGGCACATTAATTATCTTTGAATACCTTTCACATCCATTAAAACATTAATACCATGAAAAAATCAATAGGAACATACCTCAATTGGTTGAACTATATAAAGAGGACATAGTAAAGCATTGAGGTTGGTTCCCTTACATCAGTGAATTTAGCTAGGTAAAAACTCTCCTAGTGATAACTATATCCAATACAGGTATTCTAGGAATGCTTAAATGTTATATTAATAATATATTAGAGTCAAAATTGGCCCTTGTCAACCATACTAGAGGACCTACTATACACAAATCAAGTGAATCTTTAACAATTAGAGATTATGGTCCCTCTTTATAGTGCTAGATAAATTCCTATTGATGTGTGTTTTATGCACACCTAGATAAACTCATGAGGAGGCCTCTAAAATTTTAGGATCAGTGAAAATATTCACTCCAAGGCATTTGTTTTGAGGTATCATTTTTATAAATATCCATGTCATGGAATAGTGTTGAATGGATTGGTTGTTTACCTTGGATGGTTCAAATATTACATGTTCTAAATTCTACTTGAGGTAGATGGATGGATGTAAGCTAAGCTATAATTGCTCAACAATTTCAAGAATAGGGAAATGTAGGGAAGAAAATAAGGGTATCAATGACTCAACTAAATAATAAACCCTTCCAAGTTAACTTTCTCTATCATAGGCCAAGGACATATTTAAGAACTAGAAGCTTTTGTAAATTATCATTAACAAAATTGAAAAACATAGTTAATAACTAAAGGAAATGATGGCAACATAACCTAAAATCATCATCAAAATATGGTTATAGCTATATCACATTACACATACCTAATTATAACTAGTAATAAATATGATCAGTAATTAGTGAGCATTTAAACTATTGATTTATTTAATGTGCATAATTACAAAGTAAAAGTGACATAATCTATTAGAAATTTGATTAAATTAATGGAAAATTTTAGCAAGACATAGAAAATTTGAAGAGATAAAAATTCAAAACAAAATTGCAAAACAATCCAATCACTTTCTTGCTTTTATTGAAATTACAAAATTATTCTCCTTTTGGAATGAGAGAAAAACACATATTTATAACTTAGGATGGGGATTCCTAATCCTCTAAGCTGAATTTAATTTTACAATTTATAAATCTAGACCATATGTCAAAATCATGCAATGTATTCATTATTTACAATATGGAAAAATATAATACCAAATTTACACAAATAATTTCTTTTATAAAATAAGTCATTGCCAATAATAACAAGAATAGATCAAAATAGGCACCAAGTCTTTGTTGAAACTAACAACTCCACCTGAATCAAATAACTACAATGTAATCAAAACATCTCCATGTATGGTGATTACAACTTCAATTGGAATTAGAGTGGTACCTAGATTTGTAGTAGACATTAGAATTTGAATTGTAGTTATTGTTGAAGGTGATAATTGAGGTATTATCATTAGTCAAGGTAGTAATCCCTAGTCTTATAATGTTATGCACTATAATATATATAATAAACATAGATGGAGTTTTTTAAGGTTGATCCTTCGTTGTAGAGGATCCCATTGAATAAACTAACTCCCCTTATGCTTTTAATAATTTATATTTAGCCATGTTTGCAAAAAAATCTAGCTCTATTATCTCAAAATTAGTAATAGATATTTTTGAAAAATTTGGAAAATTATCCATTAGTTTGTTTTGTATGGCCATAATAGTGTAAAAATACACATAAAGTGTCCTTATTTGAAGTACTTTATCCTTAGAAAATGTGATCAGCTATAATTTTTCTCATTTTTTTTCAATTGTTGCTCTCCACCTCTGCCTTAAAACTATCTTTTGCAAGCTATATTAAAATTTTGAAAAACATCCTAGTGGTTATTCCTCCCTAAGGTGAACCTACACCTATGATCCATTTCTCCCATTAGACCTAAATTGTCTTTTGTTCTTGATTATAAATTTTTTGTACTATTCTTTACATCTCATGGTGTCATGATACCAAATACACTTGTTTAATAATTACACGGTTTTTTGCTAAGGTCACATCTAGTTCAAGAATAATATGGAGGTGTTGGCATGTTTATATTATAGTTTATTTACTAATGAAATTTATCTTGGCATCCCAATATTTCATTATCTCATGAAACTTGACAACATCACCCTGTACAGGTTGAGTTAGGCTCTTGGTTCCTTGATTGTACTCAAGATGTGATAAAAAATTATAGCATAGATATTCACATTATTGATTATATATTAAGGATCCTTAATCCCCTTAATCCCACTCTTATCTTTCACTTTTTTTATACTATTGTAGTCTTTTGAACATCATCTTTATAACTTCACCTGTAGCATCAACCATAGTGATAGGGTCTTCTTCAAATTCATCCAAGTCCATTATATTTATTTTCCTCTTTTTGGTCAATGAAAATAATTATTCTTATTTCTTCATATCAAATTACTTGACATATAACATCACATTCCTATTCCTTGCCCTTTTCAATGTGTTTGTGAATCGATAAAATTACATAGCATATTTAGGTTACTTAGTGATTACTAGGTCCTACCTCATAGCATGTTCTTCCTATAATTATTATATTCAAGTAGGGAGTACCATAGAAGTCTACTCAATGGATTATATTTGAGATGAGGAAGTAGAAGTCATAACTTGTCTATGTGTCTCATCACTACGTATGGAGAGGTATCCATGGAGGATGAATTGAAGGGTGCATATAGTTCAAGAAAGTTAGGTAGGGAATTTATCCATATTATATTTTTTTTATAGAGGAGTCATAATAGTGTATTTTACTATATTTGGAGTCTTGTATATAAATATTACAAAGGACTTAGTTTGAGTGGCTTGAGCTAATTACATCCCTAGTTGAGTGGAAATCCTTACTGACATTGATGGGTGGAAAAATGGCTTTATCTATTAAATCCTCAAAATGTACATGGTAGATGTGGATCTATGGTTAGTGGTGAGAATAAATGGATGAAATTATTATATTTTAGGTACATGAATGTGATGAAAAATAATCTATGGAACTAGTAGTAAAATAATCAAAAAAATAAACAATAAAACTTTCCTTCATGATAATATTATCATTTGGAACATTTTATCCTTGGTTCATAGTAGGGAAATCACATGAAATATGAATTATAGTTGGTTATATAATTATATAAGGCTATTTATTCAGTTCACCCATACAACTAGTGTCAATTATTACAAACACTATAATAATAAGATGGAATATCTTGGGAATATCTTCCCTAGTAAGGTTTGAATTAGTTGTAGGTCTTATTCTTGTAAAGTTTAATGCATATGATTATTCATTTTCTAGATCAATAAATGAGATGCTAGGTGGATGATCATCATTTTTTTATTAAATCAAATCTTAAATATTTTCCAGTTCAATCTCCCCTTCGAGATTATCTTCCTTTTTAGGATCCTTTTAAACTTGAATACATAAATTTCTTAGTATAGCACTTGTATACTCTAAAGGCATATCTTCTTATTTAGTAAGTGTAGGATCTTGGAGAGAAAATGAGATAGTTCTTTCTTTCCTATTATAAGTAACTATAGGAAGAGGATCAACAATAGTAGTAAGTCTTGGTGGGCAACAAGCAATGGAAACTTCAGTTGGAGATGTCATAGTGGTAGGTAATAACATAGAATCAACATTAATAAGAATGTTTAAAGACTCAATAATAGGAACTGATATAAATAAAATAGAAGTAGATACTTGTGTATAGGACATAATGGTAACTATATGCTAAATGGAAAGAGAAGCATTACTTATGGAAATTATTTTGGTTGAGTTGTAATAATAGTTAAGGTTAGCTAAGTAGGATGGATAAGAGGTAGAGGTGTTTTTTGATCTATTTTAAGAGAGGGGTAAACACTTATTTGTAGTCTTACTAGTCCCCTAAATATGGTTTTATTAATATGCATGTAAGTTTCTGATGTAGTCTCTTATCTCTCATTCATAAGAAGAACACTTTCCTAGGATAGAATTATTTCTTTGTTGTCTATGTCCTAAGCATCCTCATGATAAAATTTAAGATCATATATTATTATTTGTTTGGCCCCTCATATACATTGAGTATTTATGCCTATATATCAAGACTTTAATATCATCCTATGCATTCATGAATATGGGACCATGACCATAAAATTCATGCCCATATAGTATTTTGGATTTATAACGATTTTTTAGGACTTTGTAAATAATATTTATAGGATAAAAAAATATGAATAGTTATTTTTCAAAATAATAATCAACACTATATGTTTGTGATTTATAGATGTTCTCTGATTGTGTATATTATTAGAGATCAATACTACAGGGAAGTTTATGGATAACCCATTGTCTAGATGGCTTCAATTTTTTGTTCACTATATTAACTAATTAGAAATTAATTTATTGACCTAACACTTTTTTAGGAACATAACATGGTAGATTAAATGGGGATTCATATGATCCCTTAATCCTAATCACTCTAATATCTAGATAGAACCAAATATTTCCCATTTTCCTGATTGATCTTCTAATTTGGTCAGATAACCTTTACATCCTTTGCCCATCAATGGCTTGATATATATTGTTGGGTAAAACACATTAGAGATATTTTGTATTTTCCCCTTGAACCTATATATATAAATTGTCATTATGCCTATTCTCAACCTTATTCATGTGCAACTTGAATTTGAATATAGTCATTAATCCTAAATCCATATTTTTACGTGGTTAAAATGATGTCATGTAGAGGGATCTAAACCCCCATAATGTAAGTGGTACTGGGGAAACCATACCACATATTTAACAAATCCATTATTATCATTACTCTAGGCTTGAATATTATATTTAGGGTGATATTGATTTTGATTCTTAACATGATAGTGTTTGGGTCTATTTCCCAACTCTTTATTGTATCTTTTATGTTATTCTCAGCTAAGCATGCATCTATTATAGGCTAGTTATAGGTCATGTTAATGATCCATGAGGATCCCCACACTAATATGATAAAACATTGTAAAAATTTATTATAACTACCCACACATAAAATATATCCTTGATAAATTTATAACATAATTTTAATGGTGTCAAATAGACATCATATGTGAAATTTATGGGTTGTTGAAAGTGGTAATAAGCAGAAAAAATAATGCAATGTTCATGGGACTTGTTCAAGTGGCCCAATAAGGGATTTATATGTGTACCAATAGTAAATTTACATGTGGATCATCCAAAAATAGGCGTAAAAAATATTGGTCTTAAGTATTATTTATATAGTGTTGAAAATTTTATTTAAAAATATTATTATAAAAAAATCTTATTAATGTGGGATTAAATCCCACCCAAAATGTGTGAAAACATTATCCAAGCCTAAAAATAAGGCAAATGAAGGGGGTTATGAATCCAAACATATTGGGTAAAAAAATAAGGGTTCAACCCATAAAACAAAGGCCTTAGGAACATTAGATGAAAACATGTTTTTAAGCCTTTTGAAGGAGAGTAAGCAAGAAACAAGTAAGTGTTTTTTATGCAGGAAAGAGAAAAATCCATACATGATATTGTATCATAAAAAATTTAGAGGTAGACAATAATTTATATTCATGCTCCAAGGTCATATTTTTGTGTAAACATTATCAAAAAGTGTATTATTCACTATTTGATAGATCAATTCGAGTGTTTTTCAGACCTAGAGACGTAGCCCCAAAAACGGTGAGATATATTATCAATTTTGTTTATGTTTTATATATTTTTATTCATTTAATTACTATTTTTTAATAGTATTGAACCTATTTTTTAATAAAATAATCCAATTTCACATAAAAAGATGGAAATTGAGAAAATTGTTATGAGTATTTGAAATTCGTAAATAGTGAGTATTTTTGCATTAACTAAAAATTCATAGCAAGTTTGATATCAGATAAGTTGATCAAGTATATTATAATGTGTTTTTGTATTTTTAAGTTTCTATTTTACATGTTAACCAAATCAAAGAACACGCATGGTGAAGGATCACTTGAATAGTATAAGCCAAAAATTGGTGCAAAATGTGCAAGTCAAGCAAGAAATTTTACTATGGGAGAACAAGACTCATAAGTGACCTTTCATCAAGATTTTATAGAGATGAAGAATATAGTAAAAGAGTTTTACTATGAAAGTAATAATAGGATCAAAGGTGAAAAATAAAATAAACAAGAGGAAGTACCCTCAACCAGTGGTAAGGGCAGAGGAGAAGAGCATCCTATATCTCCTCCATCTCCTTCCAAACTTTCTAGTTCTTCCTTTGATGAAAAAAATAATTTTTTTGATTCTAATTATTTCAAGATAAATTTTGATGTTAAGTTTGGTTTTCCAATTTATAATTGAAAGATTAGTGTAGATAAACTAGATCATTGGATTAAGTAGATTGATGTGTATTGTAAGGTTCATAATATTATAGATATTAACTTAATCAATTCATATAGCTACTCTTTTGTTCAGTAGTATAACACTCATTTAGTTGGAGAGTAAGACACAAAAATACATCCTAAAACAAAGTAAATTGATTTCTTCTTGGAGTGATTCTATTTCTACATTAAAAAATCAATTTGATCCATTAGGCTACATTCAAAAACCTACAATGGATTAGCAAAATTTAAGGCAAACAAAGTTTTAGAGTGAAAAATATTACACTCAAGAGTTTAGGAAAAGGGATTTAATTTTAGACATTTCCCTTTACAATCAAGAGAATCTTTTGAAATATATTGGTGGGTTACATAGTTATTTGAGGTAGACTATACTCATGTTTAAACAAACTAAGTTTAATAAAGTGTGTATCTAAGCCACCCATATTGAATCATGGGGTAAAGAGACCAAGGATATTGAACACTTAACAAATAATTTTAGTAAACCACATGAAAGAAAAGGTAAAGGAAAGGGTAAATTAAACACACCTACATAGTTAATAAAGAGGATGGGAAGACTTTTTTTATCTCATTGCAAGAGACAAGGCCATGAATATGTTATGTGTTAGAATCTCCACACAAAATGTAGGCCAAAATGGTTCAGGAACAAAAAAGGTAAGAAAAATATTGTATTATTATAATTGGATCTTAGATTTGGTTTTTGTGATGAGACTAAGGTCACCGCCATGGGCATGCAAGATTTATCTTCTTCGTATTATAGCACTAAATATTTTAATTCTCAATCTTCTTTACATTCCAAATCTATGCATAATGAAAAGAAAAGAAATGAGTTATTTCAATTCTGAGCATACTAAGATATATAAGATTTTTGATTATTTATCTAAAGATAATCTCAT
This sequence comes from Torreya grandis, assembly GCA_037957365.1. Lineage (NCBI taxonomy): Eukaryota > Viridiplantae > Streptophyta > Pinopsida > Cupressales > Taxaceae > Torreya > Torreya grandis. Next base: position 739,261 of record JARHVA010005280.1, read on the forward strand.
TTATGAATAAGTTGTGAATAAATCATGCCTCACTACTAAACCACATTGTAAGCCATATCCTTTGGGATAGTTTTGTGACGATTCTAAATGACAAGTCAGTAAAATATGCCAGTTGAGATTTAAAATTACCTCCATATACATTCATGAGGTAGAGTTAGATGTGGTTCCATTTGATATTTTTGTAGTGTACTTGGAAGTATTTATTTTTTTAAATCAACATTTTATGGGGAAGAGAATGAATATTTGCTTGTCAAATAAGGTATTTAATACATTGTAAGATCCCATCAGATAAATTCAAACTTATCTCTTGTATATGCATGACATATGAAAAGGATTTTTAATGCAAGCAAGAAATTTGTACTCATGATTGTAAAATCTAAGGATGATGATAAATCCAAGTTTCTATAAAGTTGTAATTATAAACATAAGAGTGAAATAGTTAATATTTTATCTTTTTGTGATGATTGTTTTTAGGATACATAATGTTTACCTCCTAAAATTAAAATAGAACATGAGATATGATTGAAAAAATATGCAGCTCTTCATAATATTGGCATGTACAAGTTGTTCATGATAGAGAATGAAGACATAAATAAGCAATTCAAGATTTTTTTATGAGAGGGGTCATTCTACCAAGCACTTCTCTATGTGTTTCACCAATTTTTTTGGTGCAATTGAAATATATAACTTGGTAGATGTGTGTGGATTTATTATCACTAAATAAAATTATGATTAATAACCATTACTATCTTCCTTGCATTGATGATTCATTAGATCATTTCAAAAATGTTGTTTGTTTCACTAAGTTAGACATAAGAAGTGGTTATTGCCAAGTCAGAATTAGTGAAGGTGATATTTATAAAATTACTTTTAAAACTAAGAAAGGTATTTTTGAGTGTATTTTTATTCCTTTTAATATTTGTAATGCACATGCCACATTCATGTGGGTTATGAATGATCTATTTAGGACATTCATAGATGATTTTGTAATAGTCTACTTAGATGATATTTTGATATTTAATGAAAGTTGGGAAAACCATTTAAAGCATATTAGTAAAGTATTAGAAACTTTATAAAGGGAGATATTGAATCGAAGGATATTTAAATGGGAATTTGGAAAATCATCTTTAGTATACGTAGGCTATGTAGTAGGTGTGGTGAACTCAACATTGATCCCTCTAAAGTTGAAGCCATAATGAAATGGCCTAAGCTTAATAATATAACTGAATTAAAAATCTTCCTAGGTAATCCAATATTGGAATATGTTTATCTCTAACTTTTCATTAATTTCATCTCATTTTCATGCTTTGAAAAGTCATAAATAGGTCTTTAAATGGGGAGGCAAACATAAAAAAATACCTTGACATGTTGAAATAAAATATAAGCACAACCCTAATGTTAACACTTCTATATTTGAAACATCCATTCAATATTGAAACCAATGCAAGTTATAATGCCATGGGTGTAATTTTGATGCATAATTAAAAACATGCTTGTTGCCATCATGAAGGTTTCACAAGTGCAGTCAAGGGATATCCTCCTTATGATAATGAGTTGTACGCTTTGGTTTAAAGTATGAAAAAATGTAATCATTACTTAATGGACAAAGAGATAATCATCCACATAGATCAGTAGCCTTTGCAATATCTCAAATCATAGTCAAAGATACAACAATTAAGGCACTTTCACTAGATGGGTTTTTTAAATTAATTCCATATCATGATAAGATATAAATAAGGTACATAAAATAATGTATATGATATGATTTCAATACCTCCTACTATAGAATATATTATTTTGTAGTATAGTTCTCTGATGCATGAAACTTATATGGAATAGTATGCTAAAAATGCTAATTTTAAGGATGTCTATGAATATCTAACCATGGAAATAGGTAGAATAAACAAATTACCACATGCATGATGGATTATTGTATCATCCTGGTAAGCTCTACATTCCATAAAATGGATAATCCATGTGATTAGAGAAGCACATAATTCTCTTGTTTCAAGTCATTTTGGCATTGGGAAAATAGTTACACAATTGAAAATATTATTTTATAGGCCTAGGATGCTTGAAAATATATCTAAATATGTAAAAGTTGTATTATATATGATACTAGCAAGCCTAGTAATAGGAAGTTGGGATTTTATACCCCACTTCTTGTACCAACCCATCCATGGGAGCATATTTATATGGATTTTTTTGGTGGCTTTCCCATGTCTAAAAAGAATCATGACTATTTATATGTGGTTGTGGACATATTTACCAAAATGTGTGTTTTGATGCCCTATAATGAAACTATCATAGGAAAGGAGAATATAAAATTATTCTTCAATAATGTTAAAGGTTTGATTTAGTTTACACACATCAATTAATTCTGATCATAATTATCAATTCAATCATAACTTATGGTCATATTTGTATGAATTGATGGACATGAAACTCAAGAAGAGCACTACATTTCATCCACAAATCGATGGAAGAATTAGTCAACTATATAATGGTTGATTTTATCTGAGGATATTACAAAAAACATTCTAATATTTTAGATGATCACTTGAGTTATGTGTAACATGATTATAATTATGTCATGCATTATTATAAAGCTAAATATCCTCTTAAGACTCATTTTGGTTAGTTGCCTTAGTCTCCCATGGACTTTACTTCTGGAAAAGAAACAATGATGAATGTAAGTAAGAATGAATACAAATAAAATAGGTTCGTCTAGAAGATCCAATCCATTAATAAATTTGTCTAAGATCAGTTGCAATAGAGTCAAACCAAGGATAGGCATGACAAGCATTGGGTTGATCATCACATCTAAGTTGGTGATCTAGTTTGCCTTCACATAAGAAAACAACACCTCAAAGGTGAAGGTTAAAATATTAATCCAATCAGGTATGGTTCATTTAATATTTTGGAAAAGATTGGTAATAATGCTTTTCAATTTTAGTAATCACCATACATGGAGATCTATTTAGTTGTAAGTGTGAAAAAAATTGAAATTGTATGATCCACCTATGATCATGGATCAAGGTGAGACTATTCAAATTACCTTTATAGATGATTTTTCTCAATAATACATCAATGAGTTGTAGGAATACATGATTCTTTCTAGGAAGATAAGGATATCATGAAGCGGAGATGTTGAATACCTGTGAGTTAGCCTAAAAGGAAAATTCTCAAGCAAGGCAAGGCAAATGGAAATTTAAAAAGTGAGGGAGTTTTACCCTCACTTATTTTCAAAATAAAAACAAGACTTTTGGTGTTTCAAAATATTTTTAGTGGGGAGGAGTGATCCAAGAAAATCCCCATAGTGATCTAATCAGATGGTCTGTAATTTTATTGAAACTACTTGCACATCATATAACTCCTAGAGAGATTTCCAATGCAATTTGAATAGGGTCAAATGGACATTGTATTTGAAAGTTATGGCCTATTGAAGGTGACAAAAAACATGGATAAAAATAACATAATGATAATTGGAATGTATAAGTAGCCCAATTAGGGCTTGAAACATATAATAATGGTATCTTGACATGTGGATCATCCAAAAATATCCCTAAGATAAACATTGGTCTTAAGACCTATTCATATGGTGTTGAAAATTTTATATGAAAACACTATTATTAAAAATTAGGCTATTCATGTGGGATTAAATCCCACCTAAAATGCATGAAAGCATTATCTAAGCCTAAAAACAAGGCAATGGAAGGGGGATATGAATCCCATTATATTGGGTAAAAAGATAAGGATTTAAATCATAAAACAAGGGCCTTGAAAACATTACAAAAGGCTCATTATTGTATTTGAGAACAAAAATAGGGAGGAAAACTTGTCTTTTAGTCTTTTCAAGGAGAGCAAGTAAGAAACAAGTAAGTGTCTTTTTATGTAGGAAAGATAAAATTTCATGTAATAAATTATTTCAAAAACTTCTTAGAGGTAGAGTAAACTTTATTTTTGTAGACTAAAGTCATGTTTTGGTGTAAATATTATATGAAAAGTGTATTTTGCACCATTTAATATATTGGTTCGAGTGATTTTTGGGCACAAACACATAGCCCCCAAAAGGATGAACATTGCTATCAATTTGGGTTGTCTTTTATCTATTTTTATTCATTTACTTCTTGTTTTTAATCTACATTAAACCTGATATTTAATAAAATAATCTAATTTCACAAGAATATATAGAAATTGAGAAAATTGTTATTAATATCAAAAAATCGTAAATAGTGAGTGTTTGCATTAACTAACAGTTTTGATTATTTAGGAACATGGATCCTATAATATTTTTCAAAAGCGTTGCCTAAAACATAAGATACAAGAGTTGAATTGGATGGTAGGTGAAGGATGTTTCCCATGAATTGCCTAGAAATAAACAAATTGAACATGAGTTCAATTCATAGAAATACCTTAGCTTTAGTGGCTTTATTATGTAGACTGACTACCTTGTTCGCTAGTAGATCATATGTGTATCTTTTCATACATGTTGATAGTTGGTTGTTTATGTAATATGGATAAGCTCCATCAACCTTGAACCAAATTGTGTGTAATGTCAGAATTTGTGCTTCAATACTATTGAGTCGAAGACTATATCTATATACTTGATTCTTCTTGTAGATGGGGTTGGTTCTCCTGATAATGATGCCGTAAAATTATCTCTCAGTATCATATTGAGTAGACATGAAAAGGTTAGGGATTTTTATCATAGCATAACTTGGAGAGTAATTCTTTAGTTATATCATAGACAATGTAGTTTAAAGTTTAATTTTAGGGAGGAATAAGTCATTGATTTCGTTGGGTCTGAGACTTCAATGCATCAACTCATCACTACATGAGAATTAATAGTAGACAATAGTTTGGTATCTTGTCAAATCCTATTTTTTAAATTTGATTTTATGAATTTAAATTCCATGGAACTGTTTTCCACATGGTGCCTTGTAATTGTTTTTGGCTACTTTGTCATCTTGCAGAGGCATGTGTTTTGTCATAATAATTTATCTTGCAATTTGAGCTTGTTTCCTTTTGTTTATATCATTTTATCCATGTTGTGACACATGGTTTTTTAACCTCTTATTCACTTAATGTCAACATTTGTCTTCTATACATTGGACTTTTGGTTATGGTTCTACAAGATGCCAACATGTGGCATGACCTTGGTTATTTGGATAGTCTCAACATATGTAATGTCTTTCCATATGTCTACAAGATTTATGCTTCTAAAATGTTAATATGTGGAACTATTACATTAATCCACTCAATCATGACTATTGTATTTTTTTATTTTTTTTGTAAGCTATAATTTTAAACAATATTGCCATATGGATAACTATCACTCTTCCAGATGGTCTTTTTCATTTGACTATGTGCCTTTACTAAACATGTCATGGATTTTTGAGATGATGACATGTGGAACAATAACATTAATACATTTGGTCATGAAGCGTTATAAAATTTGTAATAAGTTGTCAATCTTGGATGATTGGGATTGTGAAAAGTGGCATGATCTTACTTATCTAGATGTCTACCAAGGTTTGAAAATTTTAAGATCTAGTGTATAATTATGGTTGAGCTATACACAAACATGTGGCACAATCTCATTAACTCAGAACCTCCGGTATATATAGGATGTATACATTGAATTTGGTGGGAGTGCATGAGATGATGACAAGTGGCACCAACTCATTAATACAATAGGTTACAAGGTGTCTAATTCTAGATTATTTTTACATAGGCCACAAGTTGACACGATGATACAACATTGATGACGGATGCAAGTTTCGATGATTTTGATGGATGAAGCCTCAGATCAAGGCACATATAAGTGAGACTAAGAAAAGTGAAAAGAAATCGTGGATCCTAATGTTTGTTGATAGATGGAGGCTTGGACACTTGGTACTACTGAGAGAGAGTTTAACATGCATGGCACAATCTCATTGATTTAGATGCAAATACATCCAAAATACACATCCGCTTTTTGATTTGATAGCCTTTTAGGTGAAAAATAGACATGTGGCCAAAGGTGGTGTTAACCTGTAAAGTCAATTTGACCTAGAAAAGGACAAAAAATAACTTTCGATGAATTACAATTAACTTTGTTAGTCCATAAAATAAAACCAAAATTTTCTAAGCATCTCCAATTTTAGAAGTCAAATAGATGCACAAAAATCATTTTGATTATGTCATTTATTTAGGCTTTCAAACTAAATGTCATAAGATAATAATACAATTAATAGAGAAACATATAACTTTGAATTGTAATGTATTTTATATGAAATTAGATATGAACATGCTATTTTTAGCTCAATATGGGTCCTTATTTGTAATTTTGAAAATGGGGTGTGTTAGTTACAAGTACTTAGTCCCTTTATCACCTAGTTTAAGCCACGTCAATTTTTCTCTAATTTGAGCACCTTTAACAATGTCCATTTTATGATAGTGTTTAAGTTGAGTCAAGTCATAAAGAAGCTTAGTATTAACGATCTTTTTGAATCAAAGCTTCAACATTAATAAGTTGTTCCTCAACATCTATAATAAATTTCCTTCTTATCTTATATGCTCTCAATTATTTTTGGCCACGTCAATGCACTGATTCTAAGTAACAATGTTAGACAAAGAGATTAACATAGTCTTGGTTAAACACTAGGAAATCCAAAGTCCTTCTAAGCAATCATCGTGCATAAAGTCACACACATTAACCTTGTGTGTTCCCTTCCTATCATTCTCCTTACACTCATCCAGAGTCCTTAAGTGATGATGGTCAGACAAAGTAAATGATAAAACTTTCACATGATTCTCACCATCCAAATATTACATTGTAAAGTGGTCTTTATTAATATAAAACTGATCAAATCTAGAATAATCTCTATTTTTATCAACCTAATTATCGCAACCTATATACCTTTACTAATATCTTTATTTTTGCATAATAGAACAGAATGTTTGTCTACACCTTTCAATCTTATAGTAGGAAAAAAAAACTCATTACCCTTCCAACTCAAGCGAATATCACCTACTTGTCCTCCCTCTCCTCAATCATAAATATAACTCATTGTTATAATAAACAAGCCAATCACGTCTAAAAATAAAAGTAGACCATTGATCAGTAAATGCACACCTATCGACATAATAAAATGAAAGGGTGAAAATTGCCATTGCTTTCCCAATGAACAAGTTTTGTTTATGGACGATGACTTAAACATACGTCGCCCAAAAAACCCACCAATATAATTATAAATATTTGCTTTTGTAATTTATTTGACGTTGAAGGTCATCTACGTTAAACCCAATGTTCGACGATTGAAAGTCAATAAGAACTACATCATTTTCGACGTTGAAGGAAGCTTCTTTCATTAGAGATCAGCTGCCAATAAACCACGGAGCGTTAACCAATCTGTACAAAATACTATTAAATCATAAACTTCTTCCTTTGTACTGTGATGTTCTCGTCGGGCCATGATTACTTGAAATGAATGACTCTATCGGATTGGCGACCCTACTTTGATATACCCACATAGCTTTACACTTTCCCATTTCTTTATTTTCATAAAATACAGGCGGTCCCCTTGTTTTTCGAATCGATGATTATACCCACTAACAATATCCGTGTACCACTTCCATTGATGGAGACGGAAAGATACAAATATCAGGCGGTCCTAGAAGCAACACCCTTAGAGGATCCATCAAAACCATCTTTAACCAGACAACTAGGTCCATGTTGTACAGTGTCTACTGGTCCAACTGAGCAGTAGAATGAGTGCCCACTTCTGAGGGAAGCATCGAGAGACTTTCTTGAGCAGAGGAGTAATTATGTTTTCTTTCGTAAACTGGAGGACATCATCAACGTCATTCTGGCCATCAACATCAACCATTTTCTCATGTCTGCTGGAAAACTCATTAATTTCTGTATGAATGATCTTCCAGGATTCCCTTTGCTATTCCTCACTAAACAGAGTAGAAGAGGTAAGCTGCAAACAAGTTTCATCCTCTGTAGCATCATGTTCAGTCAAGGTCGTCACCAACCACCTGAGATTCTGGAATGGGATTGACACTATCAACAATCATGTTATGAGCTGCATACAACCAACTATTCACTCTATTTTTTATTAGAATCTGAAGAGGAAATCCATCCATGAACTAGATCTTTGGCTTGCTCGAAATATGAGTCTTTGACGCAGGGCCACTCATACTTTGAAATTTTGAATCCATGTTATGAGAGAGATTCCAGTCTGAATGGGGGATAGTTTCAAAAATCTACCAGAAACTAGCATATATATATATATATATATATATATATATATAAACAAGTATTATTATATATAGTAATACTTGTTTATTAATATTTATATATATATATAGTAATACTTGTTTATATATATATATATATATAAAATTATCATTGAGGTGTAAGTTTAATTGTTTTCTATACAAAATATAATGGTAAATAATCAACATACAATCTTCTAGAAAAAAAAAACCCTGTCCATACCTTGTTTTGGGTTAATAGTCACATTGCAAAGGGAAGTAATACTTGTTTATTAATATTTCCAAGTATTCCATTGAAAATATGGACTTGTAATATGTCCAATTAGGCAAGGAGGTTTTTAATACCTTATAATATCCATGAGATATTTTAAATTGAACTAATACTCCATGTTATTGTCATAGGCCTATAGGGTGCCTTGTTGTGCATAGTCAAGATAGAGAGGAGAGACATTTCTTGTATAAATGTGTATGATAAGGATATAATGGTTTGTATGGATGGTGATAGGTTTAAATAAGGCATTTATACATGAAAAATCCATTAATAGAGTCCTTAACACTCATTGATACATAAACCTTGTTGTCACAATCCTAAATAGGACTCAAAAACTTATGTTTTGATGGTTAGAAGAGAGAATAAAGAGAAAAGAGATGTATCATATATTTTATAAGGTGTGTGGGGTTAAAATAGTCCTATAGTTTCATTTTTTTCCTTTTAAACTTTCTATAACTCAAGATATTCAATTATATATCCCCTCGGCCTGTGTAGAAGCCTAACTAGGGTTTGAAGAGCAAAACCCCATAGAAAGAGTCGTAACCCTTATACATTAATTAAAATTAATAATATAACATTTTTTTATGTATTTAAAATTAATAAAGTGGTTTTTGTGTGGTTCAAGGCCGTATAATATGAATTTGGTGACTGTAGGTTTAAGATAGGGATAATTAGGCCTAATTGAAGGGTGGTTTACAAAGGAAGTGTGGTCTAAGAGTGGATTTATGTCATGAAATTTGAAAAAAAAATGTAAGGAGATATATGGTTGATATAAAAGTTTTTAAATATCCATAAGATTTGATATATTTATCAAACCAAGATAATTTGCACAAAAAAATGCTACAAGCCTAAGAAGACCATTGTGAGCCTTATATGTGAAATTAAATGTTGAATTGTGTTTTATCAATTTTAATAGCTTAAGGTAGGTGTGATTTGACCATATAATAACTTCTATTAAACAATGCTAACTCTTTGAGATGTATGTCATGTTTTGGTACTTGAAACCTAAGAGGATTGCCTAATGACAAGATAGTGAAAGAGTGAGAGGACATTTGTGAATGGAATGAATGAAATGAGTTAGATAATTAATGTGATAGGTTTTTAAGAGGTATAATGACACCAATAATTATCTCCAAATTTTACAATAATTAGGTAAAAAGAGAAGAAGGGAATTAATCCTAAGTGATAAGAGTGTCATTAGTCATTTCCACTACACAATGAAATAAAAACATTCATTTTAAAAAATATGGGAGATGCGAGATTTATAGAATTGAAAATAATAATTTTTAAATCCTAATTTGTGTAAATCATTAAATATGAGATCTAATACATAATAGTTTGGAAGATTATAACAACACAGTACAATAGCACAATGAAATAAAATTTGAATATAAATTAGATAGATTGCCAAGATAGGCATACAATATAGGCACATGTGTGTAATCTCAACAATACATAAATTATCATGATAAGAATACAAAAAATACATCTACCAACATATTATCTAATGTTGGGTGAATTTCATATATGCATATACAATGCTAAAAATGTGTAAATTTCCATATAGTCATACAAAAAAAAAAATTCTCATGTAAGACATCATATTCATCAAATAGCCTCCCTCTCTTTGCCTTCATGAAAGAATACTCTCTCTGAAATGCCCTACTAGTAGATGGAGACCCGTTTAATGCCTTAGATTACTCCAAGGTCTGACTAGGGTCATATGCTCATAGCTCACTTGAAGCTAAACTTATTGAAATACAAGAATTATTTCAAAATTAACATAAAATACATTCAAATAATTTTTAAGAAATTACTTTTAAACTAAAATAAAAAAATATGTAAACACATGCACTTACTGCAAGTTCACAGTCCTACTCAATCTGTTCTTCACACTTAAATAAGTCAATGGCAGGCTCAGTTGTTTGAATATGCATCTCAAATATGAGAGAGACATGAGAAGTTTTCCTACTAATCATTTGACTAGGACTATCAGATGTCATAGGACAAACCTACATAAATAATACATTTACATAAGTTATATTTTCCCCAAGTACATGTTGTAAAATTATTAAAACAAGATTATTTTTAGAATTCAAAATTATAAGAACTAATATATACCCCTATCAGTTCTTGTGTAAATGGAATTTTAGCAACAATGCCTATGTCTATATCAACTTGTAAAGAGGGAGGAGTGTCTACTCCAGCCATCAATTTTCATTTAAATAAGGTCTCACATACATTTATATAAAGCATCAAATCTTATATATGGAAATCATGCATAACATGAAAAGATAATGTAAACCAAGAGTCATGGAAGTGTAGCTTCCATACAATGTGCATATCATGAAAAGACACTTTGAACCAAGAATCATGGAAGTGCATAACTACCATACAATATGTATATCATGAAAAGGCAATGTAAACCAAGAATCATGGAAGTGTAACTACCATATAACATGGAATGGCCAAGAATAGCAAGTAGTTTTCATGTTGGACTTAATATAAAAATTGTAATACATGTAGAAAGTGTGAGTGGAAGATTAGGAGGTGGAAAGAATAGTATCATTTCAACAAGGCAAAGTTAGGGAGAGAAAAGGAATAAGAGACATATCAATAACTCTATCCTTATTTGAAAATATTCTTTAGATAAAGTAACATACCATTATATATTTCTTGGGGAAAGGTTGAGATACACATATGTGGCCATCATCTTTCTATTATATGTGTGATATCAATCATATGTATCTCTATATGAAATACATGGATTGATATCACAGTCATTTATAATATATGGATGACAAGTGATTTATGGGAAACCACCCAACCAATAAAAAGGAGTGAACCATGGCGAATGCACCTCTTGACGAAGGTGTCTATAAATAACATTCTACTAATAGGTTGAGGTTGAGAAAGGGAGGTCCTTGTCCAATTTATCAAGTTTTATCCATATAAATATATTATCTTATTTTGGTGAGCAATAGAACATAATTGGCAAATAGTTTAGATGTTGAATTGGAAGAAACTGCAAGGTGTAATTATTGATGCTCACACATGTTTTAGTACCAACATAAATGGTGGCTCTCCCTATAAACTTGTCAATATGGATAAAATATTTTGAGACCCAATGAAATGTTTTATATCATAAGGAATGTTGATTAGATAGGTTTTCTACCCTTTATAACTTTGTCATAGCCAAAGCAAGAGGTGTGATGAGGCATTATAACTAAAATCTAGGCCTTTGTCATGGTGAAAGAAAAAGGTGTAATGAGATATTAAAATTGAATTATCATGTGTATTAAAATATTGTGTTTCAAACATGAGAAGGTAAGGTCAACACCAAAATTTTTATTCCCACTTTCCTAACTTTTCCCCTTCCTACAAACCATACCTCTTAAATTGGTCATCAAATATTATAAACATGTATTTAATATCTTTTAATAAAATGATGCAAGATTTAAGTTATACTATTAGTAGATGTCTTAAGTGAATTTACTTAATAAAATATAAATTTATTTAAATAACTATTTCAAAATATTTATTTAAATAAGTCAATTTAATGTTGGGTCTTGAATCATGGTCCTTTAGGTCTAAGAAGAATCTTAGAGTTGCATTGTCAATTTAATGATCCACTAAGTATGATTGTTAATGATGTGTATTTCTTATCTTTTACCTTAAATTAAATTTATATTATCACTCATTTTAAATATTAAAATGTGGATTTATGTATAATGGTAATGGTGACATAACTCAAAATTAAAATATGACTATATTGAGCTTAACAACTTCATTTTCAGGATAGTGTTACCTAGAAGGACCCCTAGATATTTGTTCTTCATTTTATAAGCATCCTCATGGATTTTGAACTACCCTTATCTAATATTTAATGAGATTATTCATGGGATATTTATGGGATTTTCAAAATTTAGTTATATAAATATTGTTGAGCCCATTATGATAGCTTGCAACTATTATGGTTCATCTTTAATTTTTTGTGATACCTCATAACAACTTCCAAAGGTTCATATTACCTCCAAGATGATAAATACATCTCCAAAATTTGTGGATAGGTGTATTTATATAGGAAGAAGATGATTTTTAAGGTTCAAAGTTGATTTGAGTCAGTATGGTATGATTTGATAGTCAGTATCCTTTAATTAGGCCTAGGAGACGTAATTAGTCTTGAGGGGTGTTGAGTTATGAGTTCTCCAAAGAGAATTAAATTATTAAATTATGTGCATGATCTATGTGATGTAAAGGAGTATTTTAATTTGATTTTTGTTTGGTTGGGAGCTTTTTAGTTTACTCATAACAAGGAGGTTTGCCTCGAAAAAGGGTTAGTAGAAGGAAGGTATCAAGGAGGAAAGAAGTGTTAAGTGAAGAGTTTAAGTCATGTAATTGATTAGGTAGATGATATTATGATTATTTTTTAAGGAAAAAATCAAAGTATCATGTAGACCTATGAAAACACATTAGAAGATTGTAAAGACCAGAGCAAGGATAAAGAGAGAGAACATGAAAATAGATTATGAAAACATAGAAAGATATATTAAAAAGTAAAAAGTAAATATACATATATTAAATGTACATAGAGCATAATATTAACTCAAAATTTTACCTATGTATAAGTAAATGGTGTCATCCTAATAGAGATAGATGTATTAGTTGATGGGCCATCAGCTAGATCTAAATATGTAAATAATGGCCACAATAAATCAAATGTTGTAAATGTCAACTATGATGATGAAGGAACCATCACCTCCTACAACATTAAAAATGACATATATATTATTCAATTTATATGTAAATTAACTATTATCTAAATTAAATTTTTAAATATAACTTAAATATAACATGGCATTTATATAAAATATACTTGCATCTGTGTAGCGATTGATGTCTGCACACCAAATGTGCATTCCAAAAACTCATAATTCATAATAGTACTATCTAAGCCATCTAAACCACTAGAACCATCATGATCAAAAGGTATTGTGAATATAAATCCATAATAATTTTAAGGGTGGGGTCAGGTATGCATAGTAGGTGGCATATCTGTATCATCACTTTATGAAAGCCTACTCATATGTTGAATCAATGTATCAGTGATTGAACTAAGAGCATGGAGAGTGTCAATCTCCATGACCTATGAACTGTAAAGGGGATATCAATATCAAAAGGCTTTTGGATATGGATCCATGTAGGTTGATTAGGCATATGATGTGCACCTAGTCTATCCTACATGGAGCCTTTCCATTGACCCTAAAACTCACTAAAATCAAAATAATTTGGAATCTCATTGAGGAAAAACTCATAGTAGAGTTTCCTCAAAAATAATAATGAGAAATCATGGTTGTTACATGGTGGATAGTCAAACACCATCCACCATCAATCCCAAAAATTGGTTGCAATTAAGTTATGTATGCAACGATGAATAGGAAAATGTTTAGATATTATGGGAAATGGGGCATTGGTGGCTAGGTTGATGAATAGGGCACAAATGGAGGCTTCTGAAATTTATTTATTCTTGACTTGAAGTGTTGACAATTTATCATCATAATATTCCATACAAATATCCCTATATGAGGTCCATCTATCAATTTGACTTATTGTAAAGTCAATTTGATGTATAAGGTCTCTAGGGAATTAGCTAGTTGGGTGCAGCAGGGTTGGTCAAAATGGGATCCCTCATTCTTTGAATTAACTCTTCGATTTAAAGTTTATTTCCCATAATGTTATCAATTAGAATCTCTTTAATGTGAGGGGATTTTGGGGAGCTGTAGGAGTGTTAGGTGGAAGGATACGAGGAAGAACAAGAGGGTTTTGTGGAGTGTTATGTGGATGGTTAGGAGGAGCAACAAGAGGGTTCTTTGGAGGGTTAGTAGGATGGACTGTTCAAAAAAATACAATTAAAAATTAGGGTCAAATAATGAAAATAATGAAAAATTAGTGTTAAGTAGGGAATATTTCTATCACTTACCTCTCCTATGTGGAAACATCATTGATTAATATCTTTACAGGAATAATTTGGCAGCTTCTTTATACTTTCTGGTCTATTCCACCCAAAATGAGATTACAAAAGTTGGAGGAGATCAAGGGAACTCGAATGCAAAATGAATATTTTACATTCAAGTTTCCCTTTTTTTAATACAAAAGCAACACGATTACGTTATTAATGTGATCACTTTATTAAAAATGATAATAATGTGATCATATTAATAACATAATCATGTTGTTATTTAATATATCATGATCACATTATATAATAATGCAATCACCTTATAGATCGGTAAGCATTGATCCATAATTCAAAAAACATGATAATGCTATTTAAATAATGTGATCATGTTACCTAAAATGTCCACAGAATTATCCCCCAATTCCTTGCACTTACCCATTATGTTTTTATTTTTTTTCATGTGATTTATCCTATAAGAACACTAGGTATTAAATTATGAAAACCTTGATCTTATATATTTATATCTAACCACTTCTTGACAATGACCTAACTTTTGCTAAATATATTCAAAGCTTATCTTCATGCATACTCAATTTCGATAATATCTAGTGATTATGACTAAATTATTTAATCTTTTTTCATATACTCTTGTATGAATTGGTACATTGGTAGTTTTAGAGTAATGGGAGACTTGTGTTGTTTTTGATATACTAAAATGAAAGATAAAGCCTTGAGGATTTCTTTGTGTTTTGTTTAGTCTTCCCATAGTGAATACTTCAATAATTAATGCCATTATCTTTGTTTATTTTATACTGTCTTCTTTATGACATCCATCAATATTTTATTTGTAGATTTTTTCTTTCCATTTAATTTTGGATAGTAATTAAATTAGAAATTGATAGTAATATGGTTGTTGTAATCCCCTTATGTAAACTCAATCGATTAAAAGTTTGGCCCATTATCACATACCTAGAAGACTGGTATCCCAAATCTATCTAAGATATTCTCTTTAATAAATTTGATTACATCTTGTACTCTTCAATTTTTGGTTACCAATACTTTAGTCAACCTGCTACAATAGTCTTTTGTAGTCAGTACAAATTTATGTCTCGATGAAGAATTAGGATTGTTAACTCCCATAAAATATAGGCCCCACTATGAAAAGTGATGCCTTTCGATAACAAATTGTAAAAGCATTACTACATGTGTTTATATTTTAAAAAATACTTGACATTAACGATAGTTTCTAACATGGACATGGGAATATTTAAATATGGAAGGACAATATTATCCCATCCTCAAAGTTTTGTGTACAATAAATTTCCTTAAAGGGTGTCCACTTCCAATTTTTTGCTGAAAATTATTGAATATATCAACACCTTCCTCTTTATATATGCACCTCATATATTTACCTCCATAGTTTTTTGTTATAGCACTCCCTTATTTATCATGTAATGTGTTGACTTAAGCTTGAGTGCTCATCTTTGTTCTCAGTTCAATTCATGAGGGCATGTACATGTGAGCAGATAATGGATAATCTAAGTGTACTAGTCACCTCCATCTACCTAAGACTAATTGATTTGTTTAATAAATATGCACAGATCAGTCTTAACCATTAACTAGATGATACCTTACCCTCTTACCATCTTAGTGTGTTTTATCTCCAAGCCAAACTGTTATAACTTCACCATCAAATTTCCTCTTCTCTCCTCTAACTTGTTCTATTGAAGTGTAAGCTTAGTCACCAGATATGCGATAATGGTGTATTTATTATTACGTAGGATATAATTTATGAATTTATTTATATCTTTGATCAAAGAATAGATCTGATTGTCTATCATGGAATACTTTAGTTATACATCTTTCAAAGTGGTACTCATAAAGGAGATATGTTTTCAATGTCATCTACCTTTTATGTAGGTAATGTTGTTAAAGTATTCTCTAATGCAAATTAATATAGGAATAAATATTTGTTAAAATTGAGGTCGATCACAACTAGGTCTTGGGAAATTATGGTATTGAAATCCTTGAATTTTTTATTTTCCTCTATTTTTCATCCTATTTTAACATGGCATTCATTGGTTTGACAATCTTTACAAATATTAAAATAAACTTACAAACAAAATGGATTTTTCCAAAGAAAGACTTAACCTCTTTTTTATTTTTGGATATGAAATTTTTGAAATGGCCTATACACTCTATGGATCAATGTAAATTCATTCCTTTTCAATAACATGGCCAAGAAATTTACCTTATGTGACCCCAAAAATATTTTCATTAGGTTTAAGGATATCTCATATCCATGCCATCTTTAAAACACCCTCTACATGTAACCCACATTGTCATTTATGTATTTAGAAAAGATAATTAATTCATCTATATAGATAATGATGAATTTTCAAAAAGGTCCCTTAAAAAAAAGTACATGACTCATTATAAAGTATCACCTACATTGATTACTCTACATGTCATTATTTTATATGAAAACATTTCCCACTTAGTGGCAAAAGCGGTCTTCATTCTATCATATTTTTTTACAATTACCTAGTTGTAACCTAATAAATTATTCTATAAATGACATTCTCTCTAACCTACTAACCATTTTAATTACTTCATTTATGGAAGGCAAGGGATAATTATCCCTTTTAGAGGATTGGTTGAGGTCCCTATAATATACAGAGTTTAATTTCTCTATTTAAATTTTGTACATGAACTAACTTAGCTATCTAAGTAGAATGTATGATGGGAAATATGATTTTTTACTCTAGCAATTTTTGGACTTATTTCTATAAAATATGTTTTAGGATATGATTGACTACTCTCAATCTCTACCTTAAAATTTTGTGTTCCTCTTTTAATGGTATAGTATGTATGATGACATTAGGATAAAAAACTTGTATGTCCTTATAGGTCAAATCAATTACATCTTTGTATTGTATTAATAAATCCCTTAGTCATTGACTTTATTTTTATAGACAACTAAGACCAAATGTAACTATTTTGAGTAACACTTATGTCCCTAAGTTTACATTATCACAATAAAATTCATTGGTCTTAGACTATTTATGTTTCTCAGCTTGAGGTTCCATGTTTAAGACCCATGCTAAGGATATCATTCCTTTGGATATCTTTTCTATTTTAGTTGGATGATACGATCATTTTCCATGTCTTCTCATCTCATTGGATCAAAATATTTTTCATCAATAATATGAGACTCAAAGGCACCAAAATTTATCATGAACTATTTTTTTTCTAGTCATTATAAAATACCTAAAAATGATCATCACTCTCAGGAACTAATGACATGGCACTAGTTACAAAGATAATTTATCCATATTAATTCATGTAGTGAATCTAAATTGGATGTAGAGGTATCTATGGAATCACCTATCTAATTCTTCTCCATGGGGACTGATTTTATAATTAAAGACCTTGAATGACTCAATTAAATCCTATGATCTATGTTTATACATATTGAGATAAGATAACTTGAATTGGTATCTACTCCTAATATAGTTAACAATTAGTCTTGAGACTCCAAGCATTAGGAGTTACTTGGTGTTGTGTTTTAATGTAAATTGGACCCCTAAGATTAAATTCTCATATTGTACACAATTTTTTGTGTATGTAAATTGTAGTTGGATAGTAATATGGTATTATTTCCCATTAGGATCAATCCGTTAATAAACACACTATATCCTTGATTGGAACATGTACCATCAAAATAAAAAGTCCAAAACTATGAAGGACCTTCAAATTCTTGTTCATGTCTTTCAGTCTCAGTTGTGAAAGTATATACACATAGGCGTCATGGAGAAATTTTACTATTTATTTTTTGGCATTATACTTCATGATCGTATGATTAATTTTTGGTTCTCTATAAACCGTAATTTGATTGGCTACTCCTTTCTAGGTTAGCCACATGTGTGATAAATCTATAGCCATGTATCTATTCAGTGTCTTTGACTAGTCATGATTTAATAGTAAAGCATAAGCCTCTAAAATGTTAATATATTACTAGACACATGGTTCAAATGAAAGTTTCATTTGAACATTCAACAATTATCTGACAAATGGGATTGAATATGTGTCCAAGTGTTGAGATACTCTTTTATACTTAATTAGGGTCAACCTTGGTCTTTTGCATACCCCCAAAGATATCATGTTAGCTGACGCACATGAGTAAACTAAGAAATTATGCATGTTTTTATAAAAGATTATAATATTTATAAAAAAGTGTAGGATATTGAGGTTATCCTTATAGAGTACCATATTTGCATGTGCAGTTTTTTATTTATCATTAGATAGTTTGTTAGTCAAAACCTTGAGCCTAAGCTCTATATATTATATGATTTGAGCCAACTCAAAAAGACTAGTATTAGCCTTGATTTTATTCATATCATCAACTATATTATATCCACTCTTGGTGTGTGTGTCATCTTGATGTTGTTTAACATTCCCTCGAAGAGGAGGTATATTATTCTTAGCATTTGGATCTATAGGCATAACTATATTATTATTGAGAGGTGTGGACATTGTGGAAACCTATTAGTTCTAATTTATCATATTATAATTTTTCCTATAATATTGATTGAAGGCATGAATTTTGTCTATGTTATCTTTTGTCTCATTTTAATCCTCTATAGGGAATGAAAAATCATAGGTCTCAAATACAATGGTTATACTGAAAGTATTAGAAGGACTAGATAATATGAATCTTGTTGATTTAGTATAACCTCATATCTTTTCAAATTACTTCAAAATCATTGTATAACTCTATACAGTCTAGTTTTGCATGTTGGGCAGTGTTGTGTACCTTACACCAATTAGGTGAGTTTTCCACACAAATATTCATATTAGTAAATTAGTTAGGCTAAATATCTAAATTATTTCATGACCTATTAAAAGGTATATTATATATATAGAACAACAAGTTCATATTGGTTTCTTCTCGTAAAATGTTCTCTAAGCATTAAGACATGCTTAGAAACTCAATGTTAATCTTCTTAGCCATGTGTTTGATGGAATCCATCTTATTTTTGGTGGAATCATAGGGTTTCCCCTATGTGGTAGAGGTGTTATCTATGACTAAAACATGATTATGATTGTGTTGATTAAAAACATTTTTAGGATGGTTAATAAAACTTAGGTTTTGATTTAGTGTAGCATGAGTTAGAGGCAACTAATTGGAAATATGGTCCTGATTATTTGCTATGACATTTTAATTGGTATTTAGAATAAGATTTAGGACTAATACATTTAGATCAATATTCATTATGCTCTAAAATTGAGGATGCAACTACCTATCAATGTTAATATCCTCAAAATTAGCATTTTTTAAGTTGTTTATGTTCATAGCCCAAAGCAAGAATACCACAATCATAGGATCTATGGTATTTTTTTACATTTTCAATCTTAAGGCAATAATATGCCTATATGCATCAATGAGAAAGATGTACATATTTTGAAATGTTGCATTAAATTATCTAATTAGTTCATTGGGATCCATTCTCATGCTAACAAAATGTTGGTATATCACATCAGGACTTGTAATTTTCCATATTGTGTCTTGAATGTGTCATGGCATTAAGCCCATGTTGTAATCAAACTATTTGGGAGATTTAAAGACAAATAATATGTAGCATTTTTTAGTATAAATTGGAGTAGTATACATTCAATATTTTGATGAACTACATTTAACAACCAAAAAATAATATTGAAAACCTCCATGGGTAAGTGCATGAAGTTGGGGGATAATTTCATGGACATTTTAGGTAGTTCAGTCACATTAATTAACAACATTATCATGTTATTGAATTAATTTAATTACATTATTTGAATTATGGCTTGGTAATTACCATGTCATAATATGATCACCTTATTATATAACATGATCACATTATTCTATAACATGATTACGTTATTATATAACATGATCACGATATATTAAATAATAACATGATCATATTATTAATGTAATCATGTTATTTTCATTTTCAATAACATGATCAAATTAATAATGAAATCATTTTACATGTGTATAAAAAAATTAATAATGAAAACCTTAATACAAAATCCTCATTTTACATTCAATTTTCTTTGCTCTCCTTTAGCTTACATGATCATTTTTTGGGTGGAATAGACCAGAGAGTGCCAAAAAGCTGCCAAATTCCTCCCACAAAGTTGTTGATTGATGATGTTGGCATGTAAGAGAGGTTAGTGATAGAAATCTTCCCTATTTAACCTTAATTTTTCATTATTTAACTGTAATTTTTAATTATAATTTTTTTCTAACAGCCCATCTGGCTAACCCTCCACAAAACCCTCTTGTTGCTCCTTCTCCTAACCCTCCAACTAACCCTACACAAAACTCTCTTGTTCCTCCTCCTATCCCTCCACCTCTAACCCTCTTATAGTTCCCCAAAACCCCCTTGACAATCAAGAGTTTCTATTGGATAACATTATGGGAAATAAACTTAAAAGTGAAGAGTTAATTATGAGAATGAGGAATCCCACTTTGACCAACCCCCATTGTACCTAGCTAGCCAATTCCCTAGAAACCTTATTAGGTAGAATTGACTCTATAATGAGTCAAATTGATATATGGACCTCATATAGGGATACTTGTAGGGCATGATATGCTGATAAATTATTAGCACTTCAAGTCAAGAGTAAATAAATTTCAAAAGCCTCCATTTCCATCTTATTTATTGACCCAGCCACTAATGGCCCATTTCTTCAAACCTCTAAACATTTTCCTATCCATCACTACGTACATAACTTAATCACAAGTAATTTTTGGTATTGATGGTGGATGCATTTTTACTATCCAACATGTAACAACCATGACATCCCATTCTATTTTTTAAGGAAAGTCTACTGTGAGTTTGTCCTCAATGAGATTCTGAATTATTTTGATTTTGGTGAGTTTTAGGGCTGAGGGAAAGGTTCTACATAAGATATACTAGGTACATTTCATATACCTAATCAACCTACATAGATTCATATCCAAAAACCTCTCGAGTCTGAGATCACTTATACATTTTAGTAGATCATGGATATCAACACTCTTCATGTTCTTAGTTTTCTCACTAATACACTCATTCAGCATATGAGTAGGCTTTCACAGAGTCATGCTATAGATATGCCACCTACAATACATACCCAAACTTACCCTTGTAGTTCTTGTGGAGCTATGTGCACATGACCTTTTTTTTATTTTTGCATTGGTGGTTTACAAGGATTGGATAATATTCTTATGAGTGATGAGTTTTTTGTATGCACATTTGGTGTGCAAACATCAAACACTACACAGATGTAGGTATATTTTATATAAATGTCATGTTAAATTTAGGTTATATTTTCAAACCTAATTTAATTAAAAATTAATTTACTTAGAAATTGAATAATATATATGTCAATTTTTATTTCATAAGAGGTGATGATGCCTTCATCATCACAATTAGTATTTACAACATTTGATTTGTCACAGTCATTGTTTACATATTTAGATCCAACTACTAGACCATCCACTAATGCATCTGTCTCTATTAGGATGACACCATTTACTTATATAGAGGTAAATTTTCAAGCTAATCTTATGCTCTATGTACATTTCATCTATGTATATTTTCCTTATAAGTTTAAGTTAAATTTATCTTTCTCTATTTTAATACTCTATTTTCATGTTATCTCTCTTTATCCTTACTCTGTTCTTTACAATCTTATTATGTGTTGTCATAGGTCTGTATACTACTTTGATTTTGTCCTTCCACAATACTCACAAGTGCATCTACCTTCTCAATTACATCTCATTTCATGCAGCCAAACATTTTGCACAACCCCTAACATTCAACTTTTCACTTAACTCTTCATTCCTCTTTGATTCTTTCTACTAGCCCTTTTTTGAGACAAACCTCCTTGTTCTAAGTAAACTTAAAAGCTCCAAACCAAACCAAACCCACATTCAAATATGATTTTACAT
The DNA here is from genome assembly GCA_037957365.1 of Torreya grandis. Classification (NCBI taxonomy): domain Eukaryota; kingdom Viridiplantae; phylum Streptophyta; class Pinopsida; order Cupressales; family Taxaceae; genus Torreya; species Torreya grandis. The sequence continues at coordinate 761,743 of JARHVA010005280.1, forward strand.
CACATAGCTCATGTAGGGACTTTCATCATTTAAATCTCTTTGGAGAACCCCTAACTCAACACCCCTTGGGACTAATTATTTCTCTTAGGCCTAATTAAAGGCTACTAACTATTAAATCTTACCAAATCTTACCATACTGACTCAAATAAAATCCAAACATTTAAAATCCTCTTCCTCTTATATAAACACACCTGTCCATAACTTTTGGAGATGGATTGATCACATTTGGAGTACTATGAACCTTTGAAAGTTGTTATAAGGTATCACAAATCATTAAAGAGGAACCATAATAGTTGTAAACTATGAGAAGGGGATGAATGGTATTTATATAACTAATTTTTAAAAATCACACACAGATCCCATGAATAATATCATTCAATATTAGATAAGGGTAGTCCAAATGCCATGAGGATACTTATAAAAAGAATAACACATATCTAGGGGTTCTTTTAGGTAACACTATCTTTAAAATGATGTTGATAACCTTAATATAGTCATATTCTCATTTTGAATTATGTCACCATCACCATTATACATAAATCCATATGTTACCCTTGAAAATGAGTGATAATAACAAGCGAACTTAAGGTAAAAGAGAATAAATGCACATCATTAACAATCATACTTAGTCGATCATTAACTTAAAAATGCAACTCTAAGATTCTTCTTAGACATAAAGGACCATGACTTAGGCCCCAACATTAAATTGACTTATTTAAATAAAGTTAATGAAATAGTTATTTAAATAAATTTATATTTTATTAAATGACTTCACTCAAGACATCTAGTGATAGCAGGATTTAAATCTTGCTTCACTTTATTATAATATCTTAAATACATATTTATAATATTTTATGACCAATTTAAGAGGTCAAGTTTGTAAGAAGGGGTGGAATTAGGGAAAGGGGGACTAAAAATTTTGTTGTCAACCTTACCTTCTCATGTTTGAGCCGTAAGCTTGTAATACACAAGATAATTCAACTATAATATCTCATTACACCTTTTTCTTTGGCCATGATAAAGGTATAGATTTGAATTGTAATGCTTCATTACACCTCTTCCTCTAGATATGACAAAGTTATAAAGGGTAAACATCCTCTCTACTCAACATTCCTTATTCCAGAAAACATTACATTGGGTCTCAACAACTTGTATCCCCATTGACAAGTTTGGAGGGAGAGCCACCATTTGTGTTGGTACTAAAATATGTGTCAACCTCAATAATTACACCTTCCAATTTATTCCAATTCAACATCCAAACTATTTTCCAATTTTGTTCTCTTTCTCACCAAAACAAGACAATATATTTGGATGGATAAAAATTGATATATTGGACAATGACCTCCCTTCCTTGACCAATTGGTATAAATTTATTTACACACCTTCATCAAGAGGTGGAATTACTATGCCTCAGTCCTTTCTATTGGTTGGGTGCTTTCTCATAAATCACTTGTCATCCATCTATTATAAATGAACATGATATTGATCCATGTATTATATATAGAGATATAGGTGATTTATATCATGCATATAAGGATGATGGCCATATATGTATATCTCAACCTTTCCCTAGTAAATATATAATGGTATTTTACTCTATCCAAAGAAGCTTTGAAAGTAAGGACAAAGTTCTTGATATGTCTCTTATTCCTTTTCTCTCCCTAAATTTTCTTTGTCTAAGTGATACTATTCTTTCTACCTCCTACTTGTCCACTCATACTTCCTACATGTATTACAATTTTTATATTACCTCCAACATGCAAACTACTTGCTATTCTTGGCCATTTCATGTTGTAGTTGCACTTTCAATATTCATGGTTTATATTATATTTTCATGATATGCACATTGTATGGTAGTTATGTGCTTCCATAATTCTTGGTTTATAGTGTCTTTTCATGATATACAAGTTATATGGTAGTTACACTTCCATGATTCTTGGTTAAAATTGTCTTTTCATGATATGCATGGTTTCCATATATAAGATTTGATCCTTTATATAAAAGTAAGTGAGACCTTGTTTATATGAATAGTTGATTGCTAGAATAGACACTCCTCCCTCTCTATGAGCTGAGACAGGCATAGGCATTACTACTACAATGTCATCTATACAAGCATTGATAGAGGTATATATTAGTTCTTATAATTTTAAATTTTAAAAATAGACTTGTATTAATAATTTTACTACATGTACTTGGGGAAATACAACATATGTAAATGTATTATGTATGTGGGTTTGACCTATGACATCTAATAGTCCCATTCATATGATTAATAGGGCAAATTCTCATGTTTCTCCCATATTTGAGATTCCTATTTGAATAGATAAGCCCATCATTGACTTGTTTGAGTGTGGAAAACACTTTGAGTAGGATCGTAATCTTGAATTAAGTGCACATGTTTAAATGAATTTTTATTATAGTTTAAAATTAATTTATTAACAATTTATTGAATGTATTTTATGTCAATTTTGTAATAATTATTATATTTGAATAGGTTTAGTTGTAAGCGAGCTATGAGTATAGGACCCACAGTTGGACCTTGGAGCAATCCAAGACATTATAGGGATCTCCATCTACTAACAGTGCATCTTAGGGAGAGTCTTCTTCAAGGAATGTAAAGAGAAGGAGGCTATTTTATTAATACTATTTATTACATTAAATGTACTATTTTATATGCCTATATGGAAATTTATGCATTTTTGGCATTGTATATGCGTATATGACATTCACCCAACATTATATACTATGTTGGTAGATGTAATTTTTTATATGTCTATCATGATAATTTATGTATTTTTGACATTGTACACATGTGCCTATATTATATACCTCTCATGGCAATCTATCTAATTTAGCACTGTTCCACATAGTAACAATCCCACATGAAGCCCCTACAGCCAGACTGATGTGGAAAGTAGCCTTAGGCCATATGTTGTCAGTTATCTTCTTAAATCTCTCCTCATTCATCTTGACCTCTTGGAGTGATAAAATATCTAGTTTATTATCTAAAATATAGTTTTTAACCTCAAACTATTTAGAGGGGTTGTTAAAGACCCTTAGATTCTAGGATAAAATTCTCATTTAGTATATTTGAGGGATTGGGCCTCTAGTGTTTTCTGCTTACCACTGGCAATCTCCTTTTGTCTTGTTTCCCTTAGGGTTGGTCTCCCTTGTTTGGAGTTAGTTCCAACATCAACAAATTTTTTACCTCTACGATTCTTTTTCTTAGGGGTAATTCATTCCTCCTGCTCATTCCCA
>JARHVA010005280.1:770000-905000 GCA_037957365.1 Torreya grandis
GATTGACAAATCCACCACCCATTCCATCTTAAAGAATCAATACAAGCAAAATGCAATTTTTTAGCCTAAGTTCAAACATGCATAAAATGAAAACTGTAAATCATTTTCATGAACCATTAAATCAATCCCCTACCTCTTTTTTCCCTCTAATTTTACCACATATCATTGAGGAGGAAGCTTAAAGAGAAATTTATTGGACAAGTTGCAGTGAGGGGTCTAAAAATGCATTTTTTGGCACTAATCAAGCAACTTCTTAAGCTATAACTAGAATTTATACCTCTAGGACCTCCACCTAAAAATATATCACTTTGATCATGTTATTACACCACCACAATATTCAAATCCACCCAAAAGTGTACTTTCACTATTGTTCTAGAGAGGGAAAACACTAAAAACAAATGTCATCAAAGATTAAGTTGTAGAATTGAGATGATCCTTCCTAAATAAGTTAGTAGTTATCTATAAATACATGAAATAAACTATGAAAATTAGAAATATATTAACTCAAATAAGTAGAGCTAAATTTAAATAGCTTAAATGTATAACTAATGGCCTCTTTGAGGGGGAAACCTCTTTTGAGAAGGCTCAATATAGTAAATTCGTGTATGCCTTCATTGTCCTCAACACTACTTATATACTAAGTCTAATCTAATAAACTACTACTTCCCATGAATTTGGGATAAAAAAAAATTCTCATGAGATGACTTACAAAGGATATAAATCCATAGAAACTATTATACTAACAAAGTAAAGAGAAGGGGTAGTATGGGTTTCTAACATTGCTTCCCTCTTATAAAAAGCTTTGTCCTCAAAGCTTCAAATGTGGGAATTGGTGTTGAATTTGAAATAGTGGTTCCCATGAGATATCCTATGGTTGCATTGAATGCCACTGAATTAAAATCCATAAGATGAAGTGGGCACAAATTTGGCATGTGCACCTATCTAGGATTGTGTTTGGCTCAAGAAGGATAGATCTTTCATTATCAAGTTTTGGTAAAATAGTTTGCACTCTAATGTTTTTGGCAAGAATTTTTCTTAGACAAGATAAATGAAATACTATGTGAGCTCAGGAAGAAGGTAGGAGCTTCAAATTATAAGCAATTTGACCCAATATTTTGGAGAACCTTATAGGGCCCATAGAACATAGGAGCTAACTTATGATGCCCTTTGAGTTTTATGGAAGATTTATTGTATGGCTACAAACAAAGAAAAACCATATCACCTACTTGAAAAGTGTACTCAAAATGTTGATGATCAACCTATTGTTTCATTTAATGTTGTGCCATATGAAAATTGTCCTATAGGTGCTAAGGATCTAAACCTAAGTTCAAAGAATTGTGTCTAATGCTTAAACTAATGAATTATTGGGGGTGTACGAAAGAAGAACTAGTGGTAATTAACCAATAACTTCTTCATATAGAGTCATTTTAATTTTATGTGGTAGGAGATATTATACCACCATTTGACAAAGGGGAGCCACTTCAACCATTGATGTTGTTCTTATGAGTTAAAGCAACAAAGGAAAGTTTTCAATCATTTGTTGACAATTTCAATCTAGCCATCTATTTGTGGATGATACCCAGAACTAATTTTAAGTTGGGTGTTGATGTGTTGAAATAGTTTTATCTAAAAATGGATTGTGAAGGTTGCATCATGATCTGAGATAATGGATGAAAGTATGCCATGAAGATGGAAAATATGGTCTATGAAAATTTATGTAATTGTGAAGGCAATATAGGGATGGTTGAGGGCACAAAAACAACTATATTTAGAGAGTCAATCTACCAAAACCAAGATCACTATTTTCCCTCCATATTTAGTGAGTTCCTTAATGAAATCCATAGAAATATCTATCCAAATCCTTATAAGGATGGGCAAGGGTTCAAGAAACCTAGGGATGAGTATGGTTTTACCCTTTTTGCATTGGTAGGTATCACATTCAACCACCATCTGTTAAATTTCCTTTTTCATTCCCTTACAAAATAAGTTACATCATGATCTCTCATAAGTTTTGAGAAACCTTGAGTACCCTACATGTGGAGAAGAATGAATTTCATAAAGTACATCTTGTTAAAGATCTATGCTCTGGGGAAGCACTAGATGACCTTTGTATCATAAAGAAGCACCATCCTAAGAATAATATGGTACACTATAGGGGTTAGTGGCCAACTATTAAATGATTTGATATAATGAGGAGTCATTAGCATACTCCTACTATAGATAATCCAACCAATTTGGAATAGGCATGAAAATAGTTGAAAGGGACACTTGGTTTCCAAATGTGTGAGACAAAGCATCAACCACAATATTATCCTTACACTTCTTGTAATAGATCTCATATTTATAACCCATGATTTTAATAACCCATTTTTTTGTGATAGGGTGAAAACCCATTGCATTAGGAAATATTTCAAACTCTAGTGATCAATTTTGATGAAAAAATGATTCCCTAGTAGGTATGGCCACCACTTCTACACTGCATGCAAAATTGACATCATATCCTTATCATAAGTAGAAAGTATTAAATTATTTATAAAAAGTGCTTTACTAGTGAACATAATGGTGAATCCTTATTATATGATAACATCACCAAGTCCATTTATACAAGCATCACTCTCAATAGTGAAGATCTGGGCAAAATTTGGCATAGTTAGATTAGGTGTAGTACACATATCTTGTTTCAATTCTTCAAATACACACTTAGCAGTTTGTGTCCATGTAAAATCATCCTTTTCAACATAGTTATTAGTGGTGATAAAATATTATCGTTATCTTTGACAAAATCATGATAGTATCTAGTTAGCCCAAAAAAACAATAGAGGCTCTTGAGTGTCTAAAGATGAGGCCAATTTGTCATGGTAGCTATTTTTTTAAGATCCACCCAAACCGCTTGGGCTGAAATAATATGCTTGAGATACTCCACTTCATATTGGCCAAAAGCATATTTGGACTAGTTTACACAAATATGATAGTTAGAGAGAAGTTGCAGTGCAAGCTCTAGATGTTGGAGTTGTTGAGACTATGTTTTACTATAGATGAGGATGTCATCAAAAAATACCAGAATAAATTTTTGTAGGTAAGTTCCAATTATTTTATTCATCAATACCTAGAATGTTGAAGGAGAATTAGTGAATCCAAAAGGCATGACCAAAAACTCATAGTGGCCATCATCCATGCAAAAATATGTCTTAGGGATATCATTCTCATGAAGTCAGATCTAGTGATATCCAGAGCAGAGATCTAACTTGGAGAAAAAATGAGCACCATGAAGCTCATTAAGAATCTCATCAATAACAGGGATTGGGAACTTATCCTTGACTATGATGTGATTAAGTTCAAAAAACTCAATACAAAGGCATCATGACCCATGTTTTTTCCAAATAAGGAGAACTAGGGAAGAATATGGGCTAGTATTGGGCTAAATAAGGCCTTACATTAGTAAGTATTGAATGAACATATTGATCTCAATATTTTTATGAAATGGGTAGTGGATGGGCCTAATTTTGGGAGGAAATCTTATAGAAAGGATATTAATACGGTATTACTCTAGCCATGAAGGTGTAATTCCCATTGGTTTGATAAAGACACATGCATACCTATGTAGAGTGGTTTGTCAATTAGAAGGAGGAGTGGAGACCGTTGATGGTTGCATTTGAATAGAATAGAGCTAGGAAATGATGACATGTGAATTATTTTGAAGAATCTTTTCCATATAGTGCAAATTGATGATGTTGAGAGACCCTGATTGTAAGCCTTTTAATGTGTGTTTTTCCCATTGTCTAAAAATTGCTTCCAAATTTCAACAAAATCCCATAAGATGGGTCCAAGTGTGCATAACCATTGGGCTCCCAAAATTACATAAAATATACCTAAGGGTAAGGAAAATATGTTAGAGTATGGGTTATAATCTCCAATAGAGATACACATATTGTGACACTTCCTTTTTCAAGGTAATGTGCCCCTATTAGCAATCATGACTTCACAGTTGGAGCAAGGATAGACAAAATAATCAACTTGTTTGGTGATATAAGGGCCAATAAAGTTATGAGTGCTACCATAATTAATGAGTATTATGAGAGGGAGTTGATTGAAGTAAACCATGATTCACATAGTTTTTGGGGCGGTAACTCCTCCTAAGGTATGGAGAGAGATCTTTAATTGGTCTTTTTAAGAAGTAGGATCCATAATCAACTCAAGTTATTCTAGACCATCTATTGCATCTTGAACATCTTCCCAATCTTTAGTTTTAGGTAGAGATTCCACATCTAATAGGTTAAGATTTTACTTGACACATCAATGTCCTCGAATGGATTTTTCATCATAATTATAAAATAGTCCTTTTTTCTCTATAGGATCGCATCTTTGCTTTAGTCAAATGTTTGATAGGATTGGTTTTGGGGGTTGACATTATTTGAAATTTTTGTGGAGTTGTATTTTTGAATGGAGAAAAATTAGATTTGAATCACTATTGAGCTATGATCTTGTCCTTTGCTAACATATCCAACCCTAGGGATTCCATCATCATATTAGGCTAAAAAATATTGACACCTCAGATTGAATTGCATCCTTTAGTACACTAAAAAAATAACTCCTAAAGAATTGATTAGATAATCCCTCTATGTGATTGGCTAGTTTTTCAAATTATTTTTGATATTCTCTCAAGGTTTTGATTTTCAAAGTTTAGTGAGTGCTCCTATGAAGTCATCAAAGGCACTAGGGCCAAATCATTGTAAAATGAGGGTGAAAAAATTGGTCCATCTTAGCTTGTCATGAGCCTTGGTATACCAATGATACCATTGAAGGGATTCAAGTTCCAAGTGAAATGATGCAAATGGAACCTTATTAGCATCAAAAGTATTATGCATATTAAAATATTGTTCTTCTTGATAGATCATACAATCAGATCTACACCATGGAATCAACAAAAATCAATCTTTGGCCCATGAAAATTACTAGAAGAAAATTTGATGTCAAAAGAGGACTCTGTATGTCATCTATTGTTCAAAGTGGTATGTTGAATACTGAGGTTGAGAATTTTTTCATCAATATCTTTGATGTGTGTTTTGAGGGTGGCAATTTCATCCCACATGTTTTTTTCTCTTGTTTAGGTTATTACCATGACCAGAATAAGAGATTTTTTTTTAAAATCTATTTTTTATTTTATGTCTAGCTGTAACTCCTCTAAGAGTTGTCTGATACTCTATGGATATTTTTATAAAACTGATAGTATGAATATTTTCCTATTTTTAGTTTCTCTCAAATGTTTTGTTGCAAGTCTTCTGATAGTCTTTGGATACTCTACTACTGGTTGATTTTTTTGACAGTCTACTAGAAATATTATAAAAATGGTATAAATAGGCCCCAAGTTTTAAATATTGCCTAAGGGTTTGAATATATCTCTCTAGACATCAATTTCATCTAAGTGAGTACTACTCTCTATATATTTCTAGCCATAGGTTTACCCATAAATGATAGATCTTGGTTTTCCTCATGGATGGGAACTAGTTAATCAAAATGGGGTTGTTGCCTACTTTGTTGGCAAGTCCCCTTAATGGGCCAACTACTTTGGGGTTCCTATGGTACTCCTCACAATGATTTTTAGGTATTTCACCCAAGCAATTCCCATAGTTACGTGGATAGGTTTTTACCCTAGTCTGAAATAGATTATTGTGATACAAAAAAATACTTAAATGAATTATGCAATAGAACAGAAAAACACTTTCAAACAAAATTGGCCCTAGAAAGCACTCTAATACCAGATGAGAGGATATTTGATAAAAAAGTTAGTAGATAATTGTAAATACACTAAATAAACTATGAAAATTAGAAATATATTAACTCAAATAATCAAAATTGAATTACAATGGTTGAATTACAGAATCACTAGCCTCTTCGAGGGGGAAAACTCCTTTGAGTAAGCTAAATATAATAAATTTGTGGATGCCTTCATTAGATGCAAAACTTATATACTAAGTTTAATCTAAGTGATTATTACTTCTCATGAATGTGGGATAAAATAAAATGCTCACAGGATGACTTACAAAGCATATGCATCCATAGTGACTATTATACTAATAAAGTAAAGAGAAAAGGTAGCATGGGTTCCTAACAAGAATTCTAGTTTCAATACTTCTTGACTAAAAATTGACATTACCAACACATCTATGGGGTTCAATAATGTATAGGACTATGTTCTTGGCCTCTCATTAGGGTCGATCGACAAACCCACCAACCATTATTGCCTCAAGAACACCCTTCCCAATACAAGAAAAATGATACATTTTAGTCTAAATTCAAACACACATAAAAATAAAATTATAAGTCATTTATGTGAACCATCAGATCCATACCTTACCTTTTTGAGCCTTTTAATCACACCCTGTATCACTCAGGTGTAGGTTTGAATACCAATATGTTGGAAAAGTTGTGATGAAGGGTACAAAAATGTAAGTTTTTGGCATTAAACAAGCAACTTCTTGAGCTCCAACTAACATTTCTACCTTTGGGACCTCCACCTATAAATCTATCACTATAATCACATATAGATAGTAAAATTACATGTTATCACACTGACATGACATTCAAATCCACCTAGAAGTGAATTTTCACCACTATTCTGAAGAGCAGAAACACTAACAACAAATGTTGTCAAACTTTAACTTGTGGTTACATAACTCTAGTTTTGATACTTATTGACTAAAACCGGACATTGCTAACATGTCCATTAGGGTGGATAACATCTCATACCAAGTTTTTGGTCTCCCATCAGGCCTGATTGACAAACCCACCACCCATTTTATCCTAAAGAACACACTTCCCAATACAAGAAAAATATAAATTTTTAACCTAAGTTTAAACACTTGTAGAATGAAATTTATAAGTCATTTCTATGAACCATTAGATCTCTTCCCTACCTCATTAAACCCTCTAATCTCACCTTAGTTACCATAGGTATAATATTTTAGAGAAATCCATTGGCCAAGTTACAGTGAGGGGTCCAAAAAAGCAACTTTTTGGTAGTGAATAAGCAACTTCTTGAGCACCAACTGGTATTTCTATCTCTAGGACCTCCACCTAAAAATCTATCACTTTGATCATGATGTAGGGGCATCATTTAGAGATGACATCATGAAGTCATTTTTTGTTTGAAATAGTATAGGAAGTGTCCTAGAGTTTTTTTTTGGTCCTTAGGAGTCTTTATTATGTGTTGAGGTTGTTTACAATTCAAAAATCATGGTTTCCTGCCAAAAACACTATTCAAATTTTGAAATCTTGTAAACCATTTTGAGGGATCATAGCATCTAATTTGATGATTTTGAGATATAATATCATGTAATCAAAGATTATTATGAAAATATGAAGAGTTATAATTCCTTTACCCTTGTGTGACATGGGTATACATTTTAAGGTAAGTTGAAATCATGGGTTATCTAGGACTCCTACATGGAAAGAAGTTTAAGAATCAATTATTGAGGTATAGGGAGGTATAGGGATTTTAATATTGATTTTTAAATACAATTCCTTGAGATATATAGGAGGAAGATAAAATTAAATTTTATTTTAGCCATGATTGTTTCATCTACATGATTTAGTGAATATTAGATAATGGTGATGAACATTAATCTAATGAATGTTATAAGAATGTGGATGGTAAGTAATCCTCTTAAGTAATGTTGTTTTTTTATCTTTTTTTGAGTCAAAGTGATAAGAAGGGTTTGAAATGGTATTATAAGGTGATGATAACCCATTTTAATTTATAGAGTCTATTGGTATTGAGAAGACAATCTAACCCTGCTGAACCTTGTTCCTAACACATAGAATAGAATATTGTAAAACTAAGATTTCATGTTTGTGAACGTCCTGCGGGTTTTGGAAATTTGATCCTTAAATGAAAAAGTTTAAGGAGGCATATAAAATCATTCTCTAACCTTAATTTTTATTTGGAATTATGTGTGAAATAAGATATTCCATTATTTGTAGCCTTAGATTGCTCAATTATCATAAACCCTGGCTTCTAGCGTTTTCACCTTTGGGAGCAAACTAATCATTCAAAAATTATAAAAATTGTTGATTAGATGTATTTAACTAATATTTAAGTGATTTAAAATATTTGGATTGGTACCCGCTCTCTGACATACAATATCAACCTATAGGTTTGAATGAGGGTTAGATAGGCCTAAATGAGGTCTGGGATAGTGTAAAAAAGTGGGTAAGTGTGATAAAATGGTCAGATGAAGTATGGTGGAGTTATAACACTAAAATGGATTATATTAAATGATTTTATTTAGATTTTAAAGTCTACATATATTCCTAAACAAGGAATTTTACCCCTAGTAGGGCTAGTAGGGGATTAAGGTTAAAACAAGGAGCCTATGTGAAGAAAGTAATCTGAGAGATTGTATTGATTGTATTAGCATGGTTAGGAAAGAGTCTTATAAGAAAGACATTTTATTTTAATGAAAACTTTAGTGAGCTTTAATACACCATGTAAAGGTTACTTATACATTGAGGACTTTGTGAGAATGTCATAAAGATTATGAAGAGCTCATGACAATGATTGAAATAGTTTTGTGAAGATTTGTTTGGATGGAGTATTGATAATGTAAGGATCATGGAAACTAATGTGATATTTGCCTATAGTTTTAATTTCATAAATGGTGGATTAAGCATTACTAAGCTACAAGCCCATATAAGGTGAATAAAGACAAGAAAGTGTGGTCAAGTTCTGTAGAAAATCATGTCTAAATAGGAAAATTTCATGTTATCACACCACCACGACATTAAAATCCACTTAAAAGTGCATTTTTAATACCATTCCAGAGCATAAAAACATTGAAAACAAATGTTGTCAAAGTTTAAGTTGTGGTTATAAAACTCTAATTCTGATGCTTCTTGACTAAAAACTAACACTGTCAACATATCCAAGGGGTGGATAACATTTAGGACCAAGTTATTGGCCTCCTATTAGGCCTGATCAACAAACCCACCACCCTTTCTAGCCTCAAGATCATCCTTCCCAATACAAGAATAATGTATTTTTAGCTTAAGTTTAAACACCTATAAAACAAAACCTGTAAATAATTTACTAATCTTCAATCACATCCAACCTAAGCTTTGATCACATCCAACTTGAGCTTTTCTTAGATTTAAAAATATATAGTTATTTACTAATAGTGCCAACCACGTGAAGGTGGAAACTTATCTAGCACCACTAACCTACAAATAATTATTAGTAAGTAATTAAAAATGAAATTTATATGTACTACCCAAAAAATAAAAACATTTGCTAAAATTGATTACATCTACATTTGTATAGTCAACATACATATGTATTTCAATCCAATGAACCACTAGTATTTGCTCTAAGCTTAGTATCAAGAATAACTTCATGGTCTAACTCTCAAAATTTCCATAGTTTCCTATTTTATGGCCTCCCATGATATTTTTATAATTGAATATTCATTGCAAGAATTAAATTTGAATAGTGTAGTATCTTCATGGGCATTTTAAATTCTTCAAACAACTATTGATCTGGATATTTTATAGGATATCATCAAAACTAATTTTCTAATGACTACCACTGACCTAGTGGGATAGTTAATTCTTTTTCCATCTATAACTACCACTGACCTAGTTTGATAGTTAATTCTTTTTCCATCTATAACGGGGGAAGTTATTTTTTATTTCTCTCTACACACTAACACAAGTATTAATCAGTGCCTTCTTCATTATATTCATCTGTAATAACTATAAAACCATGCCTTATATCACAAAAAACCATTTTGAGTGATAATATGAAGATATATAATGAGAATAAATTGTACATAATGAAAAATATTCTACCTAGCTGGACTAGATTAGATAAATGGTTAAAATCATCTAGTAATGTCATATTTATAATCTGAAATGCTATTGGAACCTAACATGTGTTGATTGGAATTAGAGTTTTGAAACTCCAATCATCCACCCACTCTTATGACTTACACTCATTCTAAATAGAGTCCATGCATGCAAAATATAAACATGCCAATTGTCTTATATGAATAGTACAAGAAGATGCATTTGATCTACAATATTAGTGGAGGTCATTTGAATCCATTAGAGTCATATAATCCTCATATTTTTCCAAGTGTTCTTCATTTATTAACTAGAAATGTCTACAAATAGTATTAATTGGTTGACCATCATGACACATGTTCTCATTACACCATTCAACCACAATTTTTCCATCTATCAAATGAACACCCTCTTTGACTTTCAAATCATCCCTTAAAATGACTCTTTTTACACATGCTCCAACACCATCATGCTCCCCTTTTCCATGGCCAGCCTTGGTGAAACTCCTAATGTGTTCTACACTAGTGGTAACATGCATCCTACTCAACTAATAAAACATCTATGAATTTTTGAATTGTGATGTGTAATTGTCTGACATGTAATGTTGATTGAAAGTAATGTCCTCTAACTCAACTATTCATAAAACTTCTTAAAATAACCTTGCACACACTCTGAATAAAGTGATCTATCATCACTGATATAGAAATGGTATTCCCTTAATATTTTTTGTTGATGCTCTATACTATCAAGTGCATGCATGAATGCTATATGGATGAATATGGAAATTTGTGATGAATTTTAATACTATGATTAAACTTACATTTGGGGTTTGAATGTGTAATTTTTATAAAAATAAACTACTGAACAATTGAAATAAGTGGGAATTTCTCCTTTATTATATTGAAATGTTCATCAAACCATCTAGCTGTGTGTGTGTGCCTTGCATACTCATAAAAATCTTTTCTATAAATTTGACCAAAATTTTATAAAGAGATATCTTTTTTGTAACAATCTCACACTTTTTTTATTCTTTGCCATCTTTTACTTGATAAGTCACTAATTTATATTTTCTTAAACTAATTGATTCCTATTCAATTGCACTTGTAATCTCCTCATGGATACATTTTTCTAATTTTGGCAATCCACCATAAATGCTATAATTTTCATTTAAACATGATTTGTTGTAAAATAATTATTCATCTGGTCTTTTGCAAAAGACAGTTAGAATAAACTCCCTGGATGATTTTTGGTGCTAATTCAATGCCACAGTTTGGTAAATTTTTTTTAGTATGAAAATTACAATGAATATAGTGAAAAATATCATAGTGAATTTCTTATGGTAAATTTTTTTTTATGGTTAATTTCTTCATTATTTGTTTCCATCATTTTTTTTTCATTCATGGGCAGTGAAGCATCATACATAGACTCATCATCAACAAAATAAAAAATGTAGAACTTTGAATGTAAACTTGTAGCATTAACCAATCAATTATTTTCAATTCCATTATGGTCAATTTTATCATTATTTAATTGATTATGGTTATGTTAATCATTGTTTAATTCATTATTGCCAATTGGTTCATTATCTATGGAATTTGCTTCATTGGGATTAGGGTTTGTACCTTGTCTACCATGAATTTTTTGAATTTGTATCTTGTATTTAACATGATCCATCACCCATCATAAGGGACAATTCATATATTTTCAAAGGTGTGGTCAAGTACACAAGTTCCACAAATCTCATATAAGTATGTAGGGAATGTTTGTGGGGACAAAATTATTGATTTGGGTTAAAAATAGTCATTGAGAAGTGAGCTTAGCTTAAAATAATCATAACTCAATCATGTTATACAACACGATCATGTTATATATTATATAAGTTTATACTTCATCCAACATATTGAGAAGCTTATATTAACAATAATGTGATCACATTATTGTTAATAGTCATTTGGGGTAAGTAATTGGCATTGAAAATTAAGTGTTTTTTATATTAAGAATAATGTGATTACATTATTAAATAATGTAATAATGTTATATTTAATATAGATTAGGTATTATGGATTAGGTATTAAGGCATTAGTGCATAGGATTTAAGGATTAAGGATTAGGGAGTAGGGATTAGAATTTATGTTTTAGGGATTAGGGATTATATTTTAGGTTTTAGGTTTTAGGGATTAGGTCATGTAGGGTTTAGTTTTAAGGGTGTATATAAGGTCTAATCACTCTATGACATGTGTGAACCTAATTTTTACTACAAAACATGTTAATTGGGACTAAATCTATTGGTAAATTAGGAAAGTTTTTGGTTTATAACTTAGGGTATAGTGTTTATGACTTAGGTTTAGGGTACACAGTGTCAATCATATTGAATCTCAAGATTAGTTCAGGGTTTGAAGAGTTTATAGTTGACGTACTAGGAAATAAAGAGTTTAAGGATTAAGAATTATAGTTTAGGGATTAGGATTGGTTCAGGGTCTAAATATTTTATATTTATGGTTTACAGTTTAGGGATTCAGAACTTTAATAATTAGGGCTTAGGGTATAGGTTTTAGGGTATATAAGGTATAATAATGATGAATATTTGGGGAAATTAGAGCTGATCAACCCCCAAATCAAATTTTATTGTCGTGTAATTAGGTTGAAGGGAATCAAAATAGCCCCAATTTACTTCAAATACACATCTAGATTGGTACTCTAAAGGCTAAGTTTTGGCCATATGTTTAAAAAGTGCATTTTATGACATCTCATTATAAAACCAATTACATATTAGGGCATGTATGTTTGGGGCATGTAGTTGGCATTAGGGAATATGGATTACAATTTATGTTTTAGGGATAGGGATTAGGGCATAGGTTTTAAGTTTAAGGACCTGTTTATAATTTGTCTAATCATTCTATGCCATGTGAACCTAATTATTGTTACAAAGGATGTTAATTGGGACTATATCAATTGGTACATAGGGAAATATTATGGTTTACAATTTAGGGTATAGTGTTTATGGTTTATGGTTTAGGGCATATGTTTTAATGTATATATGGTTTATGGTACACAAGGTCAATCATAAAGATAATAGAGGAAAATTTGAATCATTTGGACCCATTTGTGACTACAGAATGTGTTTTTGGGTTGTAATTATACCCTGGATGTCATCACATAGACTGAGTGTATTAGTTAAATGGTGTAATAAGTCATGTTATTTAGGTTAAACTAAGCCTTGTGAAGTTAATTCTTAGTCTAAATGATGTCAATTTGGCCTAAAATAATTGTTTTAAGGTTTAAAGAGTTTATATTTATGGTTTAGAGTTTAGGGATTAAAAAAATTAAGGATTAAGGCTTAGGGTATAGGTTTTAGGGTATATAAAGTACAATCATAAAGGCAATTAGGGAAAATTTGAGCTCCTTAAACCTATATCTATCAGTAAACAATGTGATTTTGAGATCAATTAGTCCCCACACCATAATATATTGAGACAATTAAGTTAATTTTGGTTTAATGAGTGATGCAATTTTGAACAAGTTCATCCATGTGGACCTAATTCTAACTATATATATAAAGGATGTTAAATGGGGCTAAATTTATTGGTTTAGGATTTAGGGTCGATAATTTAAAGGGTTTGGGGTTTATGGATTATGGATTAGGGTTTAATGTAAATGGTACATGATTTAGGGTTAAATTTAAATGGTACAAGGTTTAGGGTTTAAGATATCAGATATAGGGTCCAATCACTAAGGTAATTGAAGAACATTTGAGTTGCTTGTTCACCTATTTATGACTTGACTACCTTTATATTTAAATTTATGATAATATTATAGTAGGTTATGTCATTTACATGTTGTATACATGTTATAAAATTGATTGAGCCATAAATTTGGTTTAGGGGATTAATTTTCCCCAGATCATGCCCTTAATTACACAAATTAACTAATTAGATCAATTCATGATATAGAATCAATATTTTGATTTTTATACAAATAATATAACACTATTGAAGGGGTTTAAATTAGCTTCAGATTCCTCCTTAAGTAAAATAATCAACTATCTCCTCCTATTTGGTTAATTAGGTTAAAGGGGCTCAAAATAGCCCAAATTTACTTCAGATGCACAACTAGATTGGTACTCCAAAGGCTAAGTTTTGGCTATAGGTTTAAAAAGTGAATTTTATGATATCTCATGATAAAATAAGTTATTTAATAAGGCATGTATATTTGACGCATTTAGTGGGCAGCAAGGCATAGGGCTTACAATTTATGATTTAGGGATTATGGGAGAGGGTTAGGTTTTAATGACCTATATATTAATGTTTAATCACTTTATGCCATATTAAAAACTAATTCTAACTACAAAGGATGTTAATTGGGATTAAATCAATTGGTAACTAAGGAAAGTTTATGGTTTACAATTTAGGGCATAGTGTTTAGGGTTTATGGTTTAAGGCTTAGGTTTTAATGTATATATGGTTTAGGGTACATAAGGTCAATCACAAAGATACTTGAGACAATTTGAATCACATGGACCCATTTGTGACTATAAAATGTGTTTTTGGGTTACCATTATACCCTAGATGTCATTATACAAATTGAGTGAATGTGTCAAATGGGGTAATCAGTCATGTGATTTAGGTCAAACTGAGCCTTGTGAACTTAATTCTTGTTATAAATGATGTTAATTTAGGCTGAAATGATTGGTTCAATGTTTAAAGAGTTTATACATATGGTTTAGAGTTTAGGTATTAGGATATTTAGGGATTAGGAATTTGGGTATAGGTTTTAGGGTATATAAGGTTCAATTGTGATGTTGATTGGGGTAAATTTGAGCTCCTTGAAACTAGATATCTGAGTAAAGAATGTCAATTTGGGATCAATTATCCCCCACATCATCACAAATTGAGCTTATGAAGTTAATTATAGTAATGAGTGATGTCATTTTACCCAAGTTCATCCCTGTGAACCTAATTCTTACTATATATATAGGATGTTGATTAGGGTTAAATTTATTTCAAGGGCCTACTAAGCCTCAATGTAAGGAATTTCATCCATATGATATCAATTGGGGATCCAAGTGCTCACCATATTAAAAAATTAAGTATTTTTTCAATTTGATATACAATTTAGTCCAAACAAGCTATGTGCAAGAATTACATTCATATATAATGGAAATTGGGGCTTACTTGGCCCTGATTGCATACCATATTAGACCAATTGAGTACTCAAGTCCAAATGATACATAATTGAGGTCAATCAGGGTTTGCCCAAGGAATTGTCTCAACATAATTTTAAATAGGGCCCTAATTCCACACTTTATTAAAATAATTGAGTATTTAATCCAATATGATATGAAATCATGGCCAATTGAACCATTTTTAAGGAATTAAATCCATATAATAACAATTGGGATTCTGATTATGTAACAAATTCAACTAAAAAAATATTTGGTTTAATTTGATATGAAACTTAGTCTAAACAAGCCTTGTGTAATAAATTTCATACTTGTACTATCAACATGGGCTTTGTTGGTCCCAAATACATAACATATTAAATCAACCAAGTATTTATTTTAGTTGAATATGTAATTATGACCAACCAAGGCTCATGCAAGTAACTGAATACATCTAATGTCAATTATGACTTCGTTGGCCTCGATTTAAACTATATTAAGTTAATCATGTATTTGGTTTTATCTTATACATAATTGGGGCCAACTGAGCCCCATGAAAGTAATTTTTTCAATATAATGTTGGTTGGGTTCCATTAGCCCTGATTGCACATCATATTGAACGAAATGAGTATTCAATTTTAAAATGATATGTAATTAGGGCCACTCAATCCCCAATCAAGGAATTACATCCATCTAGTGTTAATTGGGGCTTTCATTACACCATGTTAAATCAATTGATATTTTTTCATACTATAAAAATTTGGGGACAATAAAGTCTTATGTAATTAATTACTTCCACCTAATATCAATCAAGGCATTTTTCACCCCATGCAAGGAATTGTGTCCATCTAATGTCCACTGTGAATATTTTCCCTAATTCCACATCATATTTAACCAATCGATTATTTTATTCAATATAATCTGTAATTAAGAGTAATCAGTCCTCATGCAAGGAATTCCTTTAATATAATGTCAATTAGGGCTTGGATAGCACACCATATTAAACTAATTGAATATTTAGTTCAATATAATATAAAATTGAGGTTAAATGAGCCTTGAGAAAGGAATTATGTCCATATGATGTCAATTGGGTCTCTAATTGCACACCAGATTATAAAAAACCAAGTATTTAGTTTATTTTGATACATAATTAGGGCCAAATAAGCTTCATCGAAGGAAATATGTCCATGGGTAAGTGAACTAAATTAGGGGATAATTATGTGGAAATTTACCACAATGCGATCACGTTAATTAATAATGTGATTGTGTTATTTAATTAACATTATCACATTACCTAAGGCTAGGCTCCAAACTATTGAGCCATAACATGATCATGTTATTTAATAATGCAATCATGGTATATTAAATAGTAACCTGATCATGTTAATAAAGTTAATGTGATCATGTTCCCTGCGTCCCCCCCAAAAAAATATAGGCCCTTAACATAAAAAGTATTCATTTTGCATTCATATTTTCTCCTCCTAGGTTTCTCTATGATCATGTCTTATGTAAACCAATGCCAAGAAGTGCCATAATTAACCCCACAAGACTACTAATTGATGATGCTACTACATAGGAGAGGTAAGTCATCAAAATCTTCTCTATTTAACCCTAGTTTTTCATAAATTTCATTGTTTTTAACCCATGTTTTTAATTATAATTTGTTTTTTCTAACAGATCATCTTGACAACCCTCCCAACCCTCCATAAAACCCTTTGGTTATTCCTCCTCCTAACCCTCGACAAAACCATTTGGTTGTTCCTATCCCTCCACCTAGCCCTCTTATAGTTCCCAAAAAGCCCTTCATAGTCAAGAATTTTTGATTGACAATATTGTCAAAAACAAACTTGAAATTGCAGACCTAATTGATAGAATGAGAGATCCTAGTTCAACCAACCCCCACCTCACCCAGCTAGTTGATTCCATATAAACCTTATTAGGTCAAAATGACTTGATAATGAGCCAAATTGACTAATGGACCTTATATAGAGATACTTATTGGGCCTATTATGCTAACAAGTTGTTAGCCTTTCATGTCAAAAATTTATAAATTTCAAAAGTTGACATATGTGCCCTATTCATCAATGTAACCACTAATGCCCCATTCCCATAATATTCAAATGGTTTCCTATTCTATTAATATGTACATAAACTAATAATGACCAATTTTTGGGATTGATGGTGGATCTATTTGACTATCCACCATGTAACAACCATGAGATCCCTTTATATTTTTTGAGGAAACTCTACTATGAGTTTGTCCTTAATAAGATTCCCAATTATTTTAATTTTAGTGAGTTTTAGGGTTAAGGAAATGGATCTATGTAGGATCGACTAGGTGCATGTCATGCACCTAATCATCCTACATGGATTCATATTCAAAATCCTCTTGAGCCTAAGATCCTGTACGTGGTTAAATAGGTCTCACTCATTGATACACTCATTCAACATACAAGTAGGCTTTCATAGAGTGATGTTATAGATACATCATAGGTTACCTAACCCCAATCCCACCCTTGTAGTTCATATGGATTTATGTGCATGGAATATTTTGATTATGATGGCATTGGTGGTTCATATGTCTTAGATCCTATTCTTAAGAGTGATGATTTTTGGGAACGCACATCTAGTGTGCAATCATCAATCACCACATAGATGTAGGTATATTTTATATAAATGTCATATTAAATTTAAGTTATATTTGAAAATTTAATTTCTAAGCTAACAATTAATTTACATAAAAAATTAATATAATATATATGTAATTTTTTAATGTCACAGGATATGACACTTCTTTCATCATCACAACTAGTATTTATAGCATTCAATTTGTTGCATCCATTGTTTTCACATTCAGATAAAACTATTTAGCCATCCACTAGTGCATCTGCCTATGTTAAGATGACACCATTTACTTATATAGAGGTAAATATATATATATATATATATATATATATATATTTATATGTTTTGCTCTTTTCATTTGTTCTGACTATAGTTGTTTATATATACATGTTAATGAGTGATGTGGGCATGATTTGTCTATTTTTTTGTCTCTTGATTATACCTACATGGGTGATGTACCTCACACTATTTTTTAGTTAGATAGATCCTAACCTCCCTTATCCCTAACAATATCATTGATATGTTTCACCTAAGACTCTAAACTAGCCATATTTTCCTCTAGGCCAACTATCTCTCTCTTACTATAAGGGAACTCCATGTATATGTATGATAAATAGGGATAAAAACATATGTATGCTTACTTATTCTAACATGGAGAACTGTATCCACCAAAATATTAGTGAGGCTCAAATAATCCTCACCTAAAAAATCCTAACCGAAATTTATTTGATCATGTTCCACCTCCCTTTTCTCTCTATGTCTGGATATATATGTATTTGACACACTTCATCTCTCTTTATAACCTTTTCTCTCTTTTTTTTCCCTCTGGTTTTATGTCTATATATTTTCTATTTTACACAATTTTACTACACCAATATGTTTTCCTTTGTCTTAGATATCATATTTATAAACAAATGATCTAGGGTTTGCTTCTTCTCTATGTTCACACATAGAATACAAACACATCATATCAATTATAGACTCTAGTTCATTATGACATGAACTATAAGTTTCCCATGTCTTGATTTCATGCATCACACCATAATTTTATATCTCTTTACTATCTATAAAATCTATTAGACTCAAGTTTTGATGCATAGGATATTTAATGTAGATTTGATCAGTTGGATCGATAAATATCATTGTCTATGTTAAGATATAAAGATTATACATAAGTTCCTACATGTTCCTCCAACTAACCATTTGTTTGGACATGACTTTAAATTTTGATCATTTATATATCCTTTAGCACTATGATCTAATGTTTTTTATTGAATTGGCTCAACTTTAAAATGTGTCCATTTGATCACCTTCTGACAGGTCACATTATATTTTAGATCTTTGTATGCTTCCAAACTTTACCTTGACTTGGTCATTAAAATTTGACACTTTGACCTCATCTCATTGCTTCCTATACCTTTGGATCATTTTCACTCAGTTAATATTGTCAATCCTACTTAGTCTTTAAGTTGTCATTGTGTTGATAAACATTTATCACTTTGCTCCATCTGAGTCCACTCACTCTATTGTATGTTTCTCATCCAAGATACTACATGCCATTGAATATTCAAATATGCATGATTGTTACTTCTTTATAGCATTTAAGTTCATTCACTCCATTGGATCTCCCTTTTACTATCACCCACACATTGTCAAATCTTTTGACAATCTCAATCTTTATATTTGTCAAGATTACACTCGCTGGGTCTCTGTTTGACAATCTCTATGAATGTGACACCTGTGACTTCCACCCTCACTTAGAGATCCTTTTGATAATTTGACTTTGTCACACTCCCTTGGATTATCTATGTATGATGAAGTGTGGGCCATTGATCAAGATTGAACATAATATAAAGTCTTACACTTAAGAAATTTTAAGTCCTTTGATCACTACTCAAGCCAGTAATTGTTAATTTTAAGGGATGATTTCTTAATGATGATATGGACTTAAGTTGTAATTTAAGTTACTAGTTCTTAACTATAATAATTCAACATTAAAAAACAAATTTTCTTGTTGATTCCATAGCTAAACCCTTAAGGTTTTACTGATAAACCTTATTCAGTCTAAGAGTAAAGATAATTCAATTTTGAGTTCATTCTTTCTCAATTGAACATGCAATCCATATATTCAAGATACTCGTGAAAAACACATAATAGATCTATCATCTATTTCATTTTCAAATGTCCATAGATGTAATTTGTAAAAGCATGAAACTTTTTCATAACCTTGTGCAAATTTTGTCTAAGTATGGAGAACATTTAATTTTGCCTTGAAGGTTAACTTTGCACTTACATAACTCTTATCCTAATTAGTTGGATGACCTATAAATTAGTGCATATGATCATCTTAGATAGGATATTCCATCCATATATTCAATTATTGATGAAGCCTTCACAGGTGTAAGATATGCCTTCATAAAATGCCTTTGAGATTTTTATTGTAAAGTATAAATTTGATTATGTTGGAAAACACTATCACAATGCCTTTGATCCCTACTTTGCTCAAGCATAACTTTTGTCATCCAATGTTTCATGACCTAAGATTTAGTGCATATAAACTAGGCACAAAAATGAAAATACCCATGTGATCACTTTGTCCTAACACTTCCGTGTGTACAAGTTCTAACCTCATCAATATGATTACTTGGCTCTGTTTAGCCCTTTTTCAAATTTGGCTAAGTATAGATACTTAGTGAATTTTGTCTTAGTAGAATTATTTTCATCCACATAACATCAACTACGCTTCATCATATATCATCAAATATAGTACATAATAATTAGGGACTGATGTGATCACAACCATGTGACCACCTCCCCCATACTCATTCACATGTGGCAATGGTAATGTCAGCAAAATGTTTTTCATCTTTTTTGTCATAGACCTAAAATATCTAGATGAACAATATGAAGAACCAGGTGAATTCTATTCATGAACACAAGCATTCCAATCATCATTAACCTTTGATAGGATTCCCATGATCACCATATTCATCCTTAAGCATTAATGGCATGCTCATAATGTCACTTTCAACATCAATGACAATCATATTTCCAATAATCCCCTGTTTAGAATTGATGTCAAACTAAATGCTTTGATGCAAATGTAATGCTCTGATCTTTTAATAATTTTATCCTTCTCTAGAATTTCTTGCATTAGCTTATAATGAGTATGAACCAAATATGTTCATACCAAACTTTATCCACCTTAGGGAATGGCATATTTTCTTAAACTCATCTTGGACACTTTCTCTACTTCTTATTTGACATTTGCACTTTTTTCTCCAAACTTTTGTAGAGATCATTTTTCTCTTCTTCTCCCATAGAGAGAATTTCCACTTTTTCTGCCCCTTTGACATAAATGGCAAAGGGACTCTTTCTCACTATTTGTCCAAATTTTTATCCCCCTTTATCAGATAAAGGAGTTTGTCCAAGAACCTACAACCATCAACTCATTATAAATTTGAAAAATATACATACTTGAGTTGCCTTTTCTCTTCTTCTAGGGATCAACAAGGTTTTTATGATCCTTCCTCTGGACTTATGCTCTATCACTAGTATCTAGTGATGTAATGTAGGAGCTTTCATATAAGATGACTAACCTTCTCTCTCAATCTCGTATTTTCTTCTGATCTCAGGACCTAACCAATTGCAAACCTCTTTTACTCTAAGCCTTCTTGATCTTGATAGACTGAGCAATCTAGTTCCTCCTTACACTATGCATAGCTTATCAAGATATTAATGCTATATAAGTTAGCCTTCCCTAACTCCATGTTTCATCTATGCACCAAGGTACTTCCTATAACACTCCATACCTTCATTTAACACATGTATAACATCATTTTACACATGTTCACTGAGTTTGGTGACCCAAATCACTGCACAACCCAAGATACACAATGTCAAAGGTTTATTAAATTAGAACCCTTATTCTAAATAAATCTTTAGACCATACATACATACATTCATATATGCATGAATACATACATACATACATATATACATACACACACACACACACACACACACACACACACACACACACACACACACACACACACACACACACACACACACACACACACACACACACACACACACACACACACACATGAGATGTATTCCAACAATCTCATCATGTCATGTTGAAACACTCATTTTGTCCCTATAGACATTGCATACATAGTACTTGACATGGTTTGATGAGTTCATCATCACAACCTACTTGATTTATCATTTGTAGTAGACATCACTTCCTTCTCCATTGGAAGGAGATCTCGTAAGAAGCATAGATAGAGACACCTTACTTAAAAATATTCTAGAACAATGTGAAACCAGGATTTTCCCTTAACTCCTTGTATTCCTTTTCCTCCTTGGTTATTTTATACTTTTCATTCTTGTTCTTGTTCTTCTTCTTCTTAGGCTTAAGAGAAGTAACATGCTCATCCACTATGATATTCCCCTTTGGATTAAAAATACATGGAGACAACATGGATTCATAACATACCTTTTCATCTATTGAATCCTCCTTCCATTTTAGAGTTTCATCACTAGGCATAGAATATTGATATTCTATGCTTGATACTTGTTCTATAGTAGCAAGATATTCACTTGAATCTGTACTCACTTCAAAACTAACCTCAACCATCACCTTGGTCTTCTCCTTGAGCTTTGTCTTCTCAGTCTCAACATGTGCAGACATTGAGAGCTCATGAAATTATCCAACCTCTATATAATTATCCATCATGGCTTGATCTTTCATTTTCCATACATGCTTGGGTTGCTTATATGTCCTTTTAGGCTTACTTTTCACCTATATAAAGACTTTTGAACCTTTGTGCACACTAGGAAGCATGTTTTTCTTCTTACTCTATATTTTTTTATCTTACAAAGATTATTATACAAAGTTTAGCTATGTGACCAAAATTATTAAAATTATAACACGCTACATTTTTATCTAACAAGGGTGTAAATGATTTTTTAATTATAAAGTGTAGACACTAGAAAACTACACACTTGTAGTTCTAGGTGTCTGAATGCCTTAGGACCACCTTAAATCCTCCTAAAACC
Source organism: Torreya grandis (assembly GCA_037957365.1). Taxonomy (NCBI): domain Eukaryota; kingdom Viridiplantae; phylum Streptophyta; class Pinopsida; order Cupressales; family Taxaceae; genus Torreya; species Torreya grandis. Next base: position 792,688 of record JARHVA010005280.1, read on the forward strand.
CTCCTAAACCCTTCTGCCACTCTTCTAACTTAACCAAAGTCCCTATTTTACCCATTTATAATAAAAAAGTATTATTTGAAAACACCATCCAAAAATAGTTTTTGAAATCACTATTCACTGTGGGACCCACTTTCACTATTCATGATGACATGGCATATGACATGGAAATTAGAAAGGTAAATGACATGGAATGTGACATATCATGTGACATGGCATATGACATGACAAATGGCATGGAATTTGACATGGTAAAATGATGTGGCAAAGTGACATGGCATGGTACCCCACCTTTAGCCCCTTTTTTCAAGATGCTTAATAACCTTGTTTAAGCATCACAAGGGTCCCCACTTGAAATGGATCAAATTTATCCTCAAGGGTAATTAATTTAAATTTATTTTGAATTTCACATGAAAATATCCTTCAAAATTAACTAACCTACCCCTTTCACACCTTGGGAGAGACAAAGAGCCCCCTTTTGGACTTCTTAGCCCCAAAAAGAGACTTATCAGCCCAAATTGGAATATTCACCCAACTCACCTTGACTCACCCATGCCCCCTTGAAAAATTGTGCCATATTTGGTGGTATAACTCTTAAAATTTATAAATGAGAACAAATAAGGGTGTAACAAAGTCTTCAGTCCCATTTTCAAACCATGTGCACAATTCCTTTTAAACTTAGACTTGCATGTAAGGTAGGGAGACTTGACAACCCCCATAAAAATATTACACCAACCCCATCATTTAACTTGGGTAAAAATGTTCCCTACATTCAATATTCCCTCTTTTGGCATGTTTCCTAACGAAAAAACTACAAATACCCCCCCCCTCTCCTTCACCCAAGGGAGAGGTTAAAAAGTTAGAGTATTGCTACACAAATTTTATTTTAGGTGTTCATCCATTTCAAGGATGTAATTAATCTTCCACATCTTATAGGAAAAAAATTAAAAGTAACGAAGCTTTGCAAAAAATTTCCTCAAGATATCTTCATCAACAATCTTCAACAAACCATCTTCATCAATAAACATCTACAAACATTGAGGTAATCTTTTATTTTGTTATTTCAATTATTTATTTATTTCATTTTGGCATCCCTTCCCTTAAAATTTTCACTCCCTTCACCATTATTTTTTTCATCCTTTTCTCATCTTACCATTTACTATTTTACCCCTTTACCCCAATTTGCCTCTTTGCCATTTTCCTCACTTGATCTATTTCACCTTTTTGGCACACTCAACATATTTTATTATTTTAATCATCTATACATTTACCCTTTTCTATAATTTTAGACTTTATTATTTACCCAACCCAATAAAATAATCCTTTTGACCCTTACCATTTTCCCCAAACCCTAAAATTGTGGCCTTGCCTTTACTAGTTTTAGCATGTGCTAGATTTAGTCATTTTTCTTTGAATAAGTGTTTCATTTATTTTTTTACTTAGAATTTAATTTATCATTAATTTAAATTAAATTACATTTATTTTATTTTATAATATTCATTTGTTATTAGGGGAGTGGTGTTTCTATTCAAATTTTGCTTTCAATTTCAAAGGAGAGAAAATGAGAAAATTAAGAAGGAATGGTCGAGGCTTGTATGTACCTGGATATAGTCTGTGCACCATAATCCAAACGCTGTGAGAACTCCTCTTTGGCTGTGGAGGAATGACACCTACAAAGAAAAGAGACTTGGACAAAAGAAGGCGTTAGATGGATAGATGGTGGGTTGCCATGCCAAAGCTTGATCCCAGAAGTATGAAGACTTCCTTAAGGGATATCAACCCACTAGTCAAAAAAGAAGTATGTATAATAAATAGCAGAATATAAAAGACTAAAGTGATAAAAGATTGAAATTAAATGGAAGCAGAAACTTACCTGAAAGATGTTGTCAGACTAATCACAGTCGTTGGCATCGGTGGTTCTACCGGCATCTGTTGGTCATCTGCCGACGTCAGTTATACTGTCGACGTCGGTTGGGGTAATGGCCGGCGTCGGTCGAGGCAGTTAGCTTGGATGGGGTCTGGGCAGGTCTATGGTCCATGGACAGGGTCTAGTCATGGTTTTGGTCTATGGACAAGGCCAAGGAAGGGTCTAGGTTTGTTTGAGTGGTATTGAGACAAAGTTTTGGGCTTGGTTGAATGGTCTGAGGTCTGGGTCTGAGAATGTGGTTGAATGGGTAGATTGTATGGTCCGACAGAGGACGGAGGCAACAGGGAGGTGGAGAAGTCAAGATTCAAGTCTGGCTTGGTTAACAGTCTAGTTTGGGGAGAGGGAGTGTTGAATCTAATTCATAAACTTAGAAGCAAATGACTAGAAAACACAAAGAAAACACAGACAATATACTTACCTGTGCCTTGTTAAAGGTTTGCTACTGATGATTCCCATACCCACTGTTGATGTAGTCTATGTGGAGAACCTGTTGCTGATGGAGCACCTGAGGGAGAGAGTGAGAGGCTTGGCTGAGAGATTTGGCAGATTAACAGATGGTCAAAGACTGAAGATTGAAGGATTTGTGATTTGCTTCCAGAGATTAGCCAATTTTGATTGGGGTCATCAAAGAGTCAGAAAAGTTGGTTAAGTATAACTGATGTCAGTGATTTCACTGGTGTTGGCCGACATTTGACCAACGTCGACGGGTTTAGAATGGGCAAAAAGAGCCACCAAGCCCATTTTTCATCTGCCAAGTGCACTATCCATTAGAGAATGTTGAAGGTTGGGCTAAATACACATAAGAGTTTGTTAGGCAGTTAGAGAGAAGTAAGAATAGGTCTAGGGTGAGTCATAGGATGGGAATTAGTCCAAGGTGAGGTGTCCTAGGTGAGGTGTCATGGGTGATGTGTCCAAGGAGGGGGGTTAATTCAAAATAAGTTTATTATTTTAAATTAGTAATTTTTAGGAATGGGTTAGGAGTGGACCAAGGGGGAAGGTGACCAAGGGTTAGACACTATTTTGGTGTCTACATTTGCCCCTTTTTGTCTTGTTGGTTGCTCTAAACGAACTGCAAGACAAAAATAGGAGTCGGTTGCCCCAAGTATGGGATAAGATTTGATTTCATCTTGTTGGTTGTTCAAGTGAACTACAAGACAAAACTAGACGAGGGTTGGTTACCCGATTATGGATGAGGTATCCCCCCTCAAAGCAGGAGTCGAGAAAAGGGAACCTGGAATTGGGTGCTAATTTGACAGAGAGTGGATAAAAAAATGAAGATAGAGTGAGAACGCTGCAAAAGTTGTGATTGCACGTATACCACTTCACGAGGATGGTCAGGTCAAATTATCGTAGGTTGAGGGTCAAGGAGTGCCAAAATTGAAATAATCGGTCCGCAACATTTAGTCATCTACTAATTGGGTTATTCAATCTAAGATGAAGCTCCAATGGTCGTCATGTTCCAGGTATCCCAGGCTTAGGAAGTGCTCTCGAAAACATGAAAATGTCACAAGTAGTGCGGATCAATTGGCTTGCGATCCTATACTTGTGAATGTCAAAAGTTTACGGACAATGTTGCTAACCAATCATGAGGTAGCATACATGTAAAAACAACCAAGGCAAAATTGCTTTGGAAGTAATCACGGTTAGAGGAGATGGTCATGATCTCTAAGGTCTGGTGGTCGATGCAGGGATGCAAAAGTGATCTTAAGTGTGCCCCAGGGGGCCAAAATGACGTGGTCTGAAGGACTGACTGATTAGGGACATGATTTTGGTCATGGTGAAGAAAAAAGGAGGTTGGAAGGACGCCGATGTCAGTGGGAGAAACTGACGTCGGTATCCAAAAGCGACCGACATCGGCAGAGTTTAGCTGACGTCGACAGATTAGGGCACGACAATGCCGATGTCAACGGCCTGCAACTCTGACAAAACTAGATTGGTGGCCCACCAAAATTCATTTACTACTTGTTAACTGAGAGAAAAAGGAGCTCTAGATTTGATTGAGTGAAAGTGACCCAGAGCTGATCGAGGAGCGGTGCGAGGTGGCAGAGGAACATTGGTGAAGAGAAGGAGTCGATTGGATGCTGTAGGGATGTGTGTGGGCTAGTAGGAGTGTGCAGAGTCACTGGCACAAAAGAGATGGCAGAGGGGAGTAGAGGACCCATGGGAGGTCCACCACCAGTGGCACCCATCGTGCCACCATGCTGATGATGCTAGGATGAGGTAGGAGGGTCTCTGAGCCCTAATTGATTGATTATGGTTTTGATTTAGTTTTTTGAATTTTTGTTGTTTTTAAGTAGAAATCGAGGGGGGAGGGTAGCTAGGAAGGTGGGTGGAGAGTCTAGGATAGCTTAGGGATGATTTGAAAGGGTTTTGGGGGGTGTAGGGGTTTAAAAATGGGGAAGCCCTAATTTTTAGGGCTCGCCCTATTCAGCCCTAGGGCTGAACCAGTCGCCGACGTCGATGGGTTTGCCGGCGTCGACTGACCAGCAACTGACATCAGTCACTAACCTGCCGACATCAGTCACTAAGTGATCGACATCAATTAGGTGAGTGTCATCACTGGCATGCTAACTGATGTCGGTGGCATAGTCACGGTTAGAAAGGGTGGAGAAAAATGGCCAAGTCGAAAGGTCAAAGCTATGCCAAGGGCTTCCTGAGTGTCGGGTTAGGCATAGATGGTCAGAATGGTTGGTAAAATAGGAAGAGTAGGAATAGTTTTAACATGAGATTGACCCTAGATGGATGTAGGTGAGGCAGACTCTGATGTTGTGGGATCACCTCCTGACCTTGCTAATGCACATGCGTGGAGGCGTGACGGTCGAAGAGTGGGCGCAGATGAGCACAGTGGGGCTAGGCAGTTTGAGACGCTACTGCAAAGTGGTGAGGGATGTGAGTCTCATGGTGGCATTGATCAAGCAGTGGGACCATGCCACCAACACCTTCCACCTACCCATGGGTGAGATGATGGTCACAGTCAAGGACGTGTACCAGATTTTGTGGCTACCAGTACACAAAGCAGACCTGTATGCATGCTTGAGAGAGGTGCACAACATTCACATGGTTACATTGTTTGGGGAACACGTCACAGAGATGAGCTACCATTCAGTGAGTTTTGCTTATGAGCCTTTATACGTGGCAAATGAGGGTGCACATTGGCTGGCAGTTCTGATGATGATCAGCATCACAGTCTATGCATTGCCAGATGCAGAGGGAGGTAGGTTTTCGGTGGCCATGACCAGGGTTTTGATGGACATGCTGGAGCAATAGACAGTGTTCACTTGGGCACTTGTCTTTTTGACCCAAGTGTACAGAGAGCTATGGGGCATCAGTCAGTGGTGACGGTACAGTCTATGTGTAGGCCACCTTCTGCACTATTGGGCATACGAGCATATTGTGGTTACCCAACCTCTCAGCCTCCCAGTGGTGATCTAGGCCAGTTTTAGGGTCGAATTCAAGCGATGGCACGAGATGATGGCATAGACGCGGGTGGATGGAGTGGTCAGGGATATTGATCACTATCGAGGGGTACTAGAGGCCCTGATTCTAGTAGATATCATCTGGAGACCATACTTGGTGTATCCAGCATTCAGAGACTAGGGCGAGCAGATGGTCAGGACTCAAAGCATGCAATGGGTCAGAGGTAGGTGAACCGGTGAGCTTGAGAGGATCCCAGTAGAGAGAGTGCGGTGCTAGTATGGGCTACTACAGGATGTACCTCCCGTATTCCCACAGTACAGGTGGGATGATATAGAGATGTCGCTCCCACTGCCAGAGGAGATAGAGGAGCCAGATTTTGAGGAGTTGCTAGTAGGACCTAGGATAGCTGACCCAGGGTGTACAGAGGCCTACACAGCATGGTGGGTAGGGCAGTATACAGGCATACAGGTGGGTCCTCAGCTAGATCTACAGGCCATTACCAGGGAGTGGGATACAGCCCGTGAGGAGAGGGACACTGCATGACAAGAGAGAGACACGGCACAGGCCCAGGTCATAGTTTTGTAGGGACAGCTAGCAAGGGTTACAGGGTAGCTGACAGAGATGACTAGTCGAGTGACATCATTGATAGATCAGGTCACACTGCTATAGGGATAGCTCGCCATAGCCTAGGCACAGGCAGTGGTAGGACAGGGTTTGAGAGGTCAAAGTTCGATGCAGTAGCCCTCACAGCAGCCAGCATTTTCACAAGGGCCAAGACAATCAGCATCAGTACAGTTAGGTCAGCCACAGCCACAAGGGTCATTATAGGGCATGGTAGTAAGACAGATGGGTCCACCACAGACTGTATCTCTAGTTAGGTACAGTGATGCGCTGGATGAGATCGCTTATTATGAGAGGGCCATCAGGGGGTTTCCTCAAATACAGTGATACTCAGAGATGCGGGCAGAACAGAGCTGACAAAGGTCTATGTCTTGAGTGATGGCTTTTAGGTCTCGTAGATAGCATAGATCAGAGGGAGGAGATGATACAGCATCTTCCCGGCCACCACCACCATAGCCACAGCCTTGAGGGCAGACCTAGAGATTCATTTTTGATGTATATACCAGCCTATGAGCCGTTGACGTGAGATGTATGAGAGAGAGACAGAGGCACAAATTTATGCGATTGTATAAACTATTTTGATATATATATGATGATGGTTTTGGATCATTGATGTGTTATGGATGTTGTTTAATGTTTAAACTATTGAGCATTTTTTATTATGATGATGATGCATGTTTTGATATTATGTTTATGATTATAATGTTATGATGATTAAATGTGATGATGATAATGTTATGGTCAATGTTTATAATGATGATGATTAATATAATGATGCATTGTGATAATGCTAATAATGAGAATGGTCATGACTTTTAGATTATGTGATGTGAATGCTTAATTGTGTGATGATGATAATGTGTTTGTGATTAATGATTATGATGAAAATGATGAAAATGATTATGCTAAAGATTATGAAAATATATGATGGGTTGTGATGTGATTGGTAGGTGACGAGAGAAGGAGATGGAAGAAAGTGACGAAGAGAATGGCTGAGCTAACCCCAAAAGACCCCATGTCAACTGAGTGTTGCCTACATAGCCCCTGTCGTTAGGGCCTCAGGCCAATGTAGTTTTCCCAAGAAGGGAGGAAAAAGATTGAAGTGGTTGATTTTGGTCATGATAAGGATATAGCATTTTCCACTTATCTGAGGGTACATGCTTGAAATGATAAGGAGGAGATGATGCTACAGCCTTTTCCAAATGGTGTATTCTATAACATAGGTTGGGGTTTTTCATCCCTAGCAACTATCCATATTCGTGATAGATGTTTGCTAAAAATGAATTACATGTCGATTTATGTTTTAGCAAGTAATGGTTTATGCTTAACATAAATTGTGTCAGGTCGATAGTTCCCATGTATATTGGTGTCCATAGAAACTATGTGAAATGGACTAGGATGATGATGATGGCATGATGTTCTGTTGTTGGTCTAAAAATGTTTTGGTTGAGTGTGACCAAAGTGTGGAAGATAAGTGAAAGATGTGTTGCTCTTTCATTGACAAGGACCAAAATGATGGCATGGATAGGGGTTGTTAGAACAAAATCCCCGCTTATGCATCGCGTCGTGGACCAGTGTTGTGATGTTGGAGAAGTAGTTGAATCACTTGACGTTAAGTGAGCTCGAAATCCCTTGAGTATGTTGGGGTGATAAGTAGGATATGTGATATGAGATGATGGGGTAACCCTTTTGTGGCAAGAAGAACCTTGCCCCTTTTATAGGTGACCCAAAAATGACTATAGGTATGTCCATGGCTTGATAGCGTGTCAGTCAGTTTTTTTTTTTTAGAGCAGACTGATCAATACGGGAAGTCCACATAAAGATGTCATTTGCTTGGTGGTCATTTGTGAAGCTGATCGATGCGGGAAGCTTCTAATAAAATGATGTCTATAGCAAGAGTTAGTCATAGCCATCCTTCGAGGGAGTGGTCTATGCTTTGCTTTATATGTTTGATAAGTTGGCCTAGCTGTCCTTCAAGGGAGTAGTCTAGTAATACAGTAATTGTGTAGCTGTCCTTCGAGGGAGCAGTCTACACTTTAGATAGTTTTATGACATGGTATGATATGTTATTTGATATAATTATTGATTGAAGTTTATCCATTGATGAGCCTGTAGAGGTTTAAGCGTTCCCTTTTATTAGGATAAAGCATTACTGCTTGACAAAAAGGGGTGACTAGTGTTGGGAAGCAGGGTTGAAAGGAATAGGAATGACAATAATAGGGAGTTGTTCAAGGGATGAGCTCAAGTAAAACGTCAAGTGATAAATACCTGACTAACATAAGAATGGTCGTGGATGCAAGGCATAAAAGGTGTCAAGTTTTGATAAGTCCTTGGGCCATGCTAGTGTGTTATGATAAAAGGTTCGAGTCAATTAAGAGCAAATTTGCCCCATTTTGCCTCTTCGAGATTGGTCACGATGATTGATGATGGTTTGAAGAAGTGATTGGTGCTTGGTTGGTTGATGTTTGATAATTGAAGTTTGGTCAAGGTTTGGTTGATGCTGGCCAGGGTCATGATTAAAAAGGTGGTTGATGATTGGACTATGTGTGGTTGAGGTCTAGTCGAGGTCATGGTCGATGTCATGGTCAAAAGCCTGGTTGATTGTTTGGTTGAGGTCAGGATAAGGTTGGATTCCCCCAGTCACTTAGGGAGAATGTTAGATATATTGGTTAAGGTCATTTGAGGCTTGGTGGTTAGATTGATTGTGTTGATGCCGAATAATGGGGTCAAAGGTGACAAAGGGATCATAGTCTGGCGTGGAGATCCTGATTTAGTTGATGAGGTTTGAGAAGCATGGGTCGGTGTTGATAATTTGTCGAAGAGGAGGTTGAGAAGATCCTTGATAAGAAGGGTATCCTTTCTCCGTTGTTGACGAGTGACAGATTTAAGAGCACAACAATGCTCAGTGTCATGTCTCAGAGTGTGATGATAGTGATAGAATTTAGAGTTGTCGAACCAAGGTGGCCTTGATCTGAGAGTTGATGAGTGGGGTGGTGTTGAAGGCTTATTGAAGATGTGGTCGAGGAGAAGGGTGTCATTCCCCAGACATTGGTGAATGGCGACCTTGAGGGCACAACAATACTTAGTGTCGTGCCCAGGCGTGCGATGATACACACAAACTTGAGTGTCATCGAAATAGGGGGGTTTAGGTCCAAAAGATTGATATCGTTTAAGAGGCGGGAGATTGATGCAAGAAGACTACAATAATTTCCATAACAGCAAGGCATAAGAACCTACTAACGGGTCTAGATGTTTTGTTGTAGTGGGGGTTGATGAGTTTGGTTTGAGAGGCATAAGAGGTGTTGGTCGATGGATTGGAGGAAATATATATCTAAGGGGTTGAGAGAGTAATGGAGGTGACTTGCCTCTATGAAGTATGGGAGTGGGAAGCACTCTAATTAAGGTGGACGGATGCAGACCCAAGATTGAAGGTAATGAGGAAGGTGAGAGAGGAGTTCTCTGATATGGTCTAGTGGCCTTCTTTGCTTTGGTTTGAGGGCCATTATTAGGAGAGGCGAGGTGAGATGCGGGTTTGGGTTCAGATGTGGACAGAGGTGAGTGAGATGTAACAATCTCAGGCAAAAGGCAAGAGGAAACTGTGACTGGGTCTTCCTCGGTCAAAATGAGTGGAGAGGCTGGTTCTTCTCCTGGTGGAGAAGAAATAGGAGAGTGCGGCTCCTCAAGAAAGTAGGAGGCAGGGATGATCGTGCCTTCTGCTTATGCTTGAGGAGTAGGCAAGGTAGGGTCTTCGGATGAAAGTAGGGCTAATGGCGTGGTCAAGGAATCCTCCAGTATAAGAGAAGTAGATGGAGGACTAATAGGAGAAGAAAGTTCTTCATCTTGTGATGGAAGAGGTTGGTCAGGGACAAGAGGCAAGATAGTGTTGACCGTGTGAATGTCATGGTCTTGAGGGTCATTAATCATGGTTTGGATGTTGTTTTGAGTAGTTGAATGGTTTGGGAATGGTTGTTTAAAAATGTTGATGTGTTGGTTGGGTGGGGCGTTTGGGTTATCTAAAATAAGATCCCCCTTGTCGATCATGTTTTGGATGATGTTCTTGAAAGTTCGGCAATTGTCGATGTCATGGCCGTGGACGTGATGAAAGTGACAGAAGTCAGCCTCCCTATACCATGTAGGGAGGGCTTTTGAAGGGTCGAATTGAGGTGGTCAGATTAGAGGGAGGTTGAGGATGCCCTACTTGACATTTTTTTCCAAAATGGAAGCGTATGATTCTCCAAGTGGAGTGTATGAACGCTGGATGTACCATTGTTGGAATTATTTGGTGATGCTTGGAGATGTTGAAGGTTGAGAATAATTAGTCGACATCGAGGATGGTGATCTAATGACCACAGTGTTGGCCACTCCTTTGGATTTGGAGTTGGTAGAAGAAGAAGGTCTGGAAGAAGAATGGTCATTGGTTTTTGCGTTGGTATTATGTAATTTGACCTTATCCTCTTCAATGGCATCGAGTTCAAGCTTTCAAGCCATAGTGAAAGCTTCATCGAAAGTGTAGAATGTATGAATTTGCAAGGTAAAAGAGATGTGCTTGGCACATGCTCAAGAAAAGAGCTCGATGAGCTCAGGTTGAGGTAAGGAGAAGGAGAGCTAGTTAATCAAGCCTCTCCAATGGGCGACAAAATCAACTATTGATTCATCATTGAATTTCCTGATGGAGTAGAGGTCTATGATTGAGACTTGTTTGGTGATTTTGATAGAGAAATGGTCGAGAAATAATTGGGCGAGTTGAATGAATGAAAAGATAGAATGTCTGGCAAGAGAGCTATACCAGTCAAGGGCAAGGCCAGAAAGGGACATAGGGAACGTGCATAAAAGTAACACATCGTCATGCGCTATAAGATAGCAGACATGTTTGAATGCCCATAGATGTTGTTGTGGGTCTTCCTTACTCTGAAAGCAAGCAAATTTAGGAAGCTCCCATTGGTTGGGGTATGGTCAGATAGGGACAGAAGGATGGATGGGCTTGTTGCAAATTTACTCATACGCGAGAGCATTCTGTGAACCAGAGATAGAGGTCTCAAGAATGGACATTTTATCCATCAGCATTTTAATGACGTCTACTGATGGATTGGTGGATGGAGCACCCCCTAGGTTGTAGGGTGCTTAAAAGAGACTAGAGGAGGCATACGACGTAGTCGGTTGTACCAATAAGGGTGCAACATACGGATGACTAGTCGTAGGGATAAAAGTGGAGGCCAGAGGTGGTTGAGTCATGAAAGTAGAAGGCATAAGTTGACTAGATATTGCCAAAGGTGGTTGCGTGATGGCACTGGTAAAAGGAGAGGTAGGCACTCCTGCATATATGGGTGCAAGAGTGTGAGGGATTGAGACAATCAGGTTTTGGTATGATGTAAAACTTGATTGAATTGCGTGTGGTTGAGGGGGTAATGAAACCCTGATGGAGGTTGGTCTAAAAATAGATGTTGAAGCCAAACTTTGCGTATTGGCCATGGTCGGGTTAACGGTTGAGGCAAAAGGCTGGGTTAAAAAAGGTTGGGTAGCGAATGGTGTCAGTGTCATCACCGCTTCACCTAAAAGGTCTCGTGTTGGGTTTATCGCAAGATAGTTTTGGAGGGCTGTGACGTTGAGGTCCAAGAATCTTTTGAAATCTTGGTCCCCTTCAGCGATGATGGGAGTTTGAGTTAGGGTCGGTCCTGTAGGAGTTCTTTCAGTCTCTGAGTGGAACTCCATTATAGGACTAGTTATAGGTGGTGAAAGTGGAATTGGTTGTTGTCTAGCATGGTCAAGAAGAGCCTTGGTTTGACTGCGTGTCAAAACCATTCAAGGCAAGAAAGGGTTAGGTTTCAAAAAACTATGTTTTTCAGTCTCAAAAAACTAGAATGAATGTTTAGACCGCAAGAAAGTTGGATTTAAGCTTGCTATTTTTGAAAAAAAGAAGATGGGTAGTGACCGATGTTGGTATAAAAACCGATGTCGGTGAGGAAGACTGCCAATGTCGGTCAGGTAACCGATGCCGGTGCAGAAAAGTTGTCGACATCAGTTACAGAACCAATGTCGGTTACTGTGTTTTCTAGAAACTCAGAAAAAAGTTTTTGGAAATGAAGAAGACGTCCTTACCAGCTCAAAAAAATAGATAAAAATAGAAAATATGATGATGTCAGACAGATCCTAGCGTTAAATCCCTAGAAACAATTTTATTAAGATCATGTGGCTTATGCCTTAATGTGATGTTTGAGGAGGTTGGCTTTTAGAAGGGTCCTAGAATAGGTAATCTAAAGATGGTTTCAGGTATGTTTAGGCACTCAAAAGTTTGTATTAGGTTTTGTACAAGCCTGGTGCTAAGGATCAAGCTCCCCTCACTTCATGATTCCAGTGGTTAGCTGGTCTCGCTTAGCCAAAATATACTTTCCCTATAGTTTAGACTCTACCAGAGATCAGAGTTGGCTTTCCCCTTGGTCGTGAAATCTGAGTAGGATTGCTGTGATGGGTAAGTTATCCGTTGGGTGATGAAATCCTAGTCGCGCCTTGTCTCAAGTGAGTTTTATGTTTAATTGAGTGCACGTAGTCTGGTTGTGTAACATCAAGTGATCTACGATTTATTCAATATGTGGTTTAGTAATTACTAAGTGTGAACTAGGAAAATGCAAGAAAGCAGGAAATGGAATGCAGTATATTTTAAAGCCCCAAATCAAAATGTTAAGTTGGAATGAAAACAAGTTTGAGAAAGGGTTGAAGAAAATGATTTTTTTGACTAGTCTAGAAATGCAAGAAAAGAAAGAAAAAGTTCTTTTTATTCCTGCTTATGATGTCTTTTAGAAAAGAAAAAAGAGGTGAAGAGGAAGAAACCTAATGCACCTAAATGAACAAAGAGGGAAAGGAACCCAAGGAAGGCCCTAAGGGTCCCACTGGGCATGCCAGAATGTTTCTATTCAAATTTTGCTTTCAATTTCAAAGGAGAGAAAATGAGAAACTTAAGAAGGAATGGTCAAGGCTTGTATGTACCTAGATATAGTCTGTGCACCGTAATCTAGACGCTGTGAGAACTCCTCTTTGGCTATGGAGGAATGACACCTGCAAAGAAAAGAGACTTGGACAAAAGAAGGCGTTAGATGGATAGATGGTGGGTTGCCAAGCGAAAGCTTGATCCCAGAAGTATGAAGACTTCCTTAAGGGATATCAACCCACTAGTCAAAAAAGAAGTATGTTTGATAAATAGCAGAATATAAAAGACTAAAGTGATAAAAGATTGAAATGAAATGGAAGCAGAAACTTACCTGAAAGATGATGTCGGACTGATCACAGTCACCAGCATTGGTGGTTCTACCGGCATCGATTGGTCGTCTGCCGACATCGATTATACTACCGACGTCGGTTGGGGTAATGGCCGGTGTCGATCAAGGCAGTTAGCTTGGATGGGGTCTGGGCAGGTCTGTGGTCCGTGGACAGGGTCTAGTCAGGGTTTTAGTCTGTGGACAAGGCCAAGGAAGGGTCTTGGTTTGTTTGAGTGGTCTTGAGACAAAGTTTTGGGCTTGGTTGAATGGTCTGAGGTCTGGGTCTGAGAGTTTGGTTGAATGGGTAAAGTGTATGGTCCGACAGAGGATGGAGGCAACAGGGAGGTGGAAAAGTCAAGATTCGAGTCTGGCTTGGTTAACAGTCTAGTTTGGGGAGAGGGAGTGCTGAATCTAATTCATAAACTTAGGAGCAAATAACTAGAAAACACAAAGAAAACATAGACAATATACTTACCTGTGCCTTGTTGAAGGTGTGCTACTGATGATTCCCATACCTGCTATTGATGTAGTCTGTGTGGAGAACCTGTTGCTGATGGAGCACCTGAGGGAGAGAGTGAGAGCCTTGGCTGAGAGATTTGGTAGATTGACGGATGGTCAAAGACTAAAGATTGAAGGATTCGTGATTTGCTTCCAGAGATTAGCCAATTCCTGATTGGGGTCATCGAAGAGTCAGAAAAGTTGGTTAAGTATAACTGACGTCAGCGATTCCGCTGGCGTCGGCCGACATTTGACCGATGTCGACGGGTTTAGAACGGGAAAAAAGAGCCACCAAGCCCATTTTTCATCCGCCAAGTGCACTATCCATTGGAGAATGTCGAAGGTTGGGCTAAATATGCACGAGAGTTTGTTAGGCGGTTAGAGAGAAGTAAGAATAGGTCTAGGGTGAGTCATAGGATGGGAATTAGTCCAAGGCGAGGTGTCCTAGGTGAGGTGTCATGGGTGATGTGTCCAAGGAGGCGGGTTAATTCAAAATAAGTTTATTATTTTAAATTAGTAATTTTTAGGAATGGGTTAGGAGTGGACCAAGGGTTAGACACTATTTTGGTGTCTACAAGTGGATTGACAGCCATCCAAGGAAGATTCAGCTTCTTGGATCTAGCATATGCTAGGCGGTCTACCCTGCATCTTTGTCTAACCAATAAGCTTGTGGCAATGTTCTCTTATTTTAGGTATTCCTTCCAAGACAAAAAGGAGTTGTCTCTTTTTTTGGTCATCAATGAGCACACATTTACTAGTTAAACACCCTTCATCTTGTGTTTCTATCTTTTCTCATAAAAAACTAAGAGAAAAACAAAATTTTAGAGAAACATTTTGGCATGCCCGGTGGGACCTAGCATCATCTAAGTGCCCTTTTCTTCCAATTTTTCATATTTTGCATTTGCATTCTCTCCTCCTTTATTTTATGCTCTTGAAATCTAAAATTTGAAATTTCCTTTGGCATAAAGTAAATCTTTACATTATTTTGTGTTCATCAAATGAAATTTGAAATTTGAAATTTATTTTAAAATAAAGTAAATATTTCCATTATTTTATTTCCATCAAATGAAAGTTTAAATATGAAATTTATTTTGGCTTAAAATAAATCTTCGCATTCTTCTATTCTCATCAATTTGGAATCTGAAATTTCCTTTGGCATAAAATAAACCTTTGCATTATTTTATGCTCATTTAAAGACATCAAAAATTTTCTTTGGTTTAAAATCAAGTGCATTCATGGTTTTCTTTATTAATTAGCTCAATTATCTTTAATTAAATAGGTAAATTAATTTTATATTCATTTTTATTCTTCACACAAAAACTGAACCACTTTGATAATCAACACACCAAAAAAATACTTGAGACAAGGTCCGACTTGGATTTCATCACCAAGTGGTAACCTTACCCATACCTTGTTTTCATACTCAAATTTAATCACTAGGGAGTTGACCAAGTCCATTCTCTAGTAGAGTATTAACTCTGAACAAATGGTATATTTTGGCTAAGCAACCTAGCTCAGCTTTGGGTTCATGAAGTGCAAGGAACAAGCACCCAATACCAGGCCACATACCTGGTTTAGTGTAGAATTGACTCTTGAGTGCCTAAACATCCTAAAACTAAACTAAGATAGTATTGTTTAGGAAATTTTTAATCCAATTCCCTTCATACTCATTTAAGGCTTAAGCCAACAAGAGATAATTAAAACTCTAGGGCTTAACATTCTCTAGAGCATGTTGGTTTCTTTCGATTTATTTTACTTTTTCAATTGTTTCTTGTTTGAGGTGTAAGTTTCAACTTCTTCTCTTTAGTTTATCACATGGTCTTAACCTGAATATAGGTGAGAAACCAAACCAACCTACCCCCACCTCCTTCCTCATCTTTACCCATGGAGTACATCTTAGATGTCAAGGTGATGCTTCATGATTCTCCTCATATGTCTCATTCACCTATTAGACCCTCAGTGCTCCCTAAAGGGGATACTAACTTCATCACCTATCTAGATAATAACCTGATGGCCTTTTAGTATTAAATTTCCACCTTGGCCCTTTGTGCCCCAACCTCTTTTATCCCTCTCTTAAATTTTCTTATGGCATGCCGCACCACCTCATGGTGGGTGTCACCTCTACCTGACCTTTTGTTTCTCAAATTTCTTCCTCGACTCATGGTCCTCTATCAAATCAAACCTAATCAAATGTCCTAACCATCACATAAGATCCCTCAACCTTGACTAACTCATCTCACACAGATGTGAGCATGCCCCTTCTCACCAATACCCTACCAACCGCAAGTCAAACTTCCACCACTCATTCCTCTTCCCCTCTTACCACTATCTAACCAACCAACACACCTCTTCAAAACATGGTGCTTTTGATACCCCAAACACTTCCTCCCATATAAACTTAGGTAACCTTATAAACCTAAGTCTCTCATACGTCCATTCGCCCAACTACATTTATTCCCTAATAAATAACTTTCACCTCTTATCAATATGTGACTAACCCAAAAAGCCATATATCTCCCCCTAAATCTTCATTATCACCCACAAGTTATTATGGGGTACCTCCTCAAGAAAAATCAACCTCTTACCACCATATTTCCTCTTTTAAACTATTCTATTATTTTATCAATTCCACCATTCCCCCAACCTAACCCCAAATTGACTTAGTCAAGATGTTAATTGACAAAGTTAATAATCTTAAATATTCATTTTTAGGATCTAAAAACCTCCTTTTCTATGACCAAATATGTAACAAACCCATCCATCCATCCATCCCAATCCATGCCTACCCTCCCCAATGAGAACTCCCAAAATTTACTAAGTTCCAAAATAATGAGGAACCCCAACAACATCTTAGGGCATTATGGCACTCATGTTACCTAATTTCCCATAATGACTCCTTGATTCTCTACACATTCCCCATGTATCTAGTAGGACCAGCCCTAGATTATTATAGTGCATTGCCTAAGCATTCTATCATCTCCTTCACTCAACTAGCCCAAACTTGATTAGAACACTTTTCAATTAATATCTCCAAAAAGTCTCCATTACTGACCTCTAATCTATCTAGCAATATGAATATGAGTTTGTTGCTAACTTTTTTGCTCATTAGTGAAGCTTATTAAACTAGCTTTCCTTCCCCTTACCTCAACTAGAACTCATAGAGATTTTTTCTCAAGCATGTGCAAAACACATTTCCTCGATGTTGTGTGTCCAAAGTTTTTGGACATTTGATGAAGCCTTTACCACAACTCATAAACTAGAGAATAGATCCATTGAAGAAGGGAAGTTAAAGTTGAAAAATAAAAACTTAACTTACAAACCCAACGAGCCCTCTTCATCCAAACCCAAAAACCTAACCAATAACAATACCAAGAAAAAAGTGACTGCCAATGTTATTGTCCTTAAAGCCTCACCTCCACCATCTACCAACCATCTAAACTCAAGGAACCAAACCTATAACTCCTCAAATCCTTCAAACCAAAGAAACCAAAAATGGAATAATAAGAAGCAATTAACTCCACTTGGAGATCCATATGCTTCTATTTTGGAAAATTTATTAAAACCCAACATCATTCAACTTTCATCGATTAAACCACCTCAACAGTTTGATCCTTCTCACCCCATGCCAAGATGGTATAATGAGAATGACCACTGTGTCTTTCATCAGGTGATAGGGCATGATATTAATAGATGTAACACTTTTAATAATCTTGTCCAATCCCTCATTGACAAGGGGGAGATTATATTAGATAACCCCAATGCTTCACCAAATCAAGATCTTGACATATTAAAATAGCCTTTTCCAAACCATTCTCCCACAAAAAATGAGAGAAATAATGTTTAATTCTCTCCCAACACCCATACCATCAACATGGTTCATGACACACTCGATGATAAAGAACCTACTCATCAACCCACCAATTCCCATCCACCTATGAAAGAAGTAGAGTTACCTTATACCACTTTGAACACCCAAAGAGAAGAAGTAAACATACCCAAACCTTAAATAGAAGATTCCACACCTATCTCCCCTATTATAGAACCATCCATTTCCTCTTTGAAGGCTATCTCACAAGAAAAGATAGCCTCATCCACTGAACCTCTAATTATGGAACCTTCTACCCCAAGTTAGGACAAGGGTAGGAAAACCAAAGTAGAACCCCCAACCCCTTCTTTGGCGAACCCACCTAGAACTTCTGAAACCTCTACCCAACCATCTGAAACCTCTACTAAACTAACCAACCCTCAACCTCATGAAACAAATAAAGTATCTAAAACTCATTAAAAACCAACAAAAACAACCAAGGCAGTAAAACCATAAAAGAACCCAAAATCCAAAATTTTACCTCCTTCAACCCTTGCCCTCCATCTATATGCAATATCCATCAAGAAAGCTATCCTCAAACAAATCCACCAAACTCCAGCAAAGATAAGTTTGTATGAGTTAATCTCAACTTCTCCCCATCACCACCAAGCACTCACATAAACCTTACAATCCATCGAGGTCCAACCTAATGACCCTGAACCTCTAGCTACCTTTTATGGTGCCCTTCAAACTTATATCTTTGTCACCTTCAAAAATACCAAAATACCTTATATCCATTCAAAGTATCCTGATCCCCCACTCTTCATTACCATATAAATCAATAAAACCCATGTCAAAATAGGGATAATTGATGGAAGATTTAGCATCAATATTATTTCCTCCAATTCTTATGACCAACTATAGTTACCTACGAACATCTATCTAAAATCTTAGTAGTCCTCTGTTCCTTCAATGATACCGTGGATACTACCTTGGGTACAATTGTCCTCCATATCCATATAGGACCCCAAACTAGTCCTGAGCTCTTCTATGTTGTAGAAGGATAATTAAAATAAAACGTGTTATTTGAATGTCTTTGGATTCATGCCATGGGTTGTGTTCCTTCCCCCTTACATTTTTATGTCAAGTTTAAACACGAACGATAGGTTATGATGATCTAAGACAACCCTAATCCTTTCATGTATTACAACATGACATATCAACCTAATGATGTCCTTCTTCCTCATTCACCCACCTCAGAAACCTTTTCTAATACACAACCTCACCAACCAAAATGAATAACATCCCTACACCTTATGTTGATAAGGCTTCCACTAGCACATCTATCCCCTCTTCTCAAATTCCTATAGAAGATCCTATGATAACCACATTCTAACACCTTTCCTTTGGGGAATATAGACTCTTGGACTTGGATACCTTCCCTACTCCCCAAGAATATAGTAACCTCAAATATGACCCTTCCTATGAGCCCAACATTGGAACCATTATCCCTTTTGGGCTCCCAAACCATCAAATAAATTTTGTTTATGGGGGACTTAATTAGCCACTTCTAGATCCTATCACTACCTCATCCACCTAACCATTTAACCCAAAATTTTCATAACTAGAAAACCTAAATTTGCTAAATTATATCTCCATAGGTGTTCCTAGAAAGGATGTTTCCTTTGGTTGCTATGAACAAGGACCTCAGGATTTACCCTGTGCCAAAACTATGAAACCTCATGAGTCATTTGGCTTGGGGTATAAACTGCCTAAATAATCTGCGAAATCAACAAAACCCATTATCACCATAAAGGAAGATAGCTCATCCTCACCGACCTAACCACTTTCCCTACCTAAATAGCTTGAAATCATCCCCCCAATTTTTTTGATCAATACCATTAGCCTCAACCCCTTAATTTATCATGAAGGTGGCCAAACCAAAACCATTCCCCTCATCCATCTCAAAATGGTCAAAAAATATTATCCTACCATTAATACCCTTCATCATCATCACGATGACTCTATTCTCACCTTCCTTGGTATAGGTGATTCTTTCATCCATAAATTTCTTCCTTCAGAGAACCAAACCATGTTGAATTAATGTACTAGTGATATCCACTTGGGCACCCCAAATGACCCCCACATCATCAAGTTGGGCTAATAACTAAATACTAAGGAACTTCAGGACTACTCTTCTTTCCTCCAAGACCATATCATAGCATTCACTCGGTATTATAGTGTTATGTCTGGGATTGACTCCACCATTGCTACCCATAACATAGTCATTCATCATGATGCCAAACCAATTAAGCAAAATCTTTGATTCATGATTCCTTACATAGCCCTTCTTATCAAAGAAGAGCCTCCATATCTTCTATTAGTAAACTTTATTCAACCCATCAACTATCCCAAATGGGTTTCTAATATATTAAGCATCACCAAATCCATAAGGGGACTTCACCTTTACATTGACTTTTGTGACCTTAACCTTGTTTGTATAAAATATGACTTCCCTTTGCTTAGCATCAATCAACTTATTGATCTTAAAGGCATCTATGAGATGTTATCTCTCATGGATGGGTTTTTGGGTTACAATCAAGTCTTGATTGCTACACAAGATCAGCATAAAACTACCTTCACCACCCCATTAGGAACCTTTTGCTATAGGGTCATGCCTTTCAAGCTTAAAAACATTGGCACCACCTGCCAATGAGCCATGACCTATATCTTTCATGACCTCATCCACACCATTGTATAATATTATGTTGATGATCTCTTAGGAAAATTCAAATCTCATAAAAATCATCTTAAAGTTCTTGACATCATCCTTAAATACCTAATATGTTTTCAAGTCAGAATCAATCCCAAGAAATGTGTTTTTAGAGTCCTTTCATGAAATCTTCTTGGATTTATCTTCTCTCTTCAAGGAATCAAAGTGGACCCTACCAAGTTCAAATAAATATTTGAGATTCTTCCTCCTATCAACCTTAAGCAACTCCATAGCCTACAAGGAAAACTCTAATCCATTCAGTTCTTCATTTTACAGTTATCAGATAGATGTCATCATTTTCACCATCTCCTTAAGAATGATACCTTTTTTAAGTGGACCAAGGACTACCAACAAGCTTTTGATTCCCTTAAGAAATACCTTCTCTCTCCACCAATTTTTATTCCCCCTAAGGATGACCACCTATTTTACCTATATATTTCTACCACTGATCATTCCCTATGGGAAATGTTGGCTCACAGAGATGAACAAAACAAAGAGAAAGCCATATACTATATTAGCTGCACACTTGTAGAATACGAGACTAGATATACCCATATCAAGGAGTTTTACTTAGCTTTAACCTTCATAACCACTAAACACTGCCACTACCTTCTTAACCATAAAACCTTTATCATAACTAATACTGACCCACTCAAATACATACACTCCAAACCATACCAAAACCAATGTAGGGCTAAGTGGATCATGCTCCTAGCTAAATTTAACCTTGAATTCCTCTAGAAAAAGTTGATTAAGGGGCAGGTCACCGCTGACCAATTAGCTGAAGCTCCTTTACCCAATGACCAAACACCTCCTCTTGCCTTTATAGATGAGTCCATTATGACCCTATTTTAGGAAGATGGCATAACCTATCAAATGACCATGTTCTTTGATGCCTCCAAGTTTTAAAAAGGAGGTGATGCTAGAGTTAATCTCATACCTATCCATGATGAACCACTTCCACTCTCCTTTAAACTTGACTTTGAGTGCACTAATAATTTGGCTGAGTATGAAGCCCTAGTGATAGGTCTCCAAACTACTCTAACCTTAGAAATTAAGACAATCCATATCTTTGGTGATTGCCAACTCATGGTCAACCAGGTCAATGGATCTTATCAATATAAGAATGATGTTTTACAAAAATATAAAGTTTTAGTTGACAAACTCTTAACATCATTTGAATATTACCTAATCCAATCTGTTCCTTGATCTACTAATAAGTTTGCCTATATAATGGCTTTCCTTGCTTCTTAGATCCCTTCTCTGCCTTTTAATTCCAAAATATTTGTCACCATTCACTATTTTACCACACCTTCTTAAAACCATTCTGACCCCCTTACCATTTTCATTATGGAGAAATCCCCATCCAACATTTGGTATGAAAAAATTTTTAACTACCTCCACCTAGGCATCGTTCCTCCTAACCTCTCTCAGAATACCCAATGATTTTTTTTAGATTACCTCTCATTACACCATACTGAGGGGAATCTTTTACAAACTTGGTTTCAACTGTCTTCTCCTTTGTTGCTTACACAATCATGAAGCTTCCCATGCCATCAAGGAAACACATGATGGGATACATGGGGGACACTTTAGCAGCTTAGAGGTTGCTAAACGTATCCTTTGCCTTGGTTATTACTAGCCCACCCTCAACCAAGACTATTATGATTATGTAAAAAGTGTGTTAAATTCCAACAACATGCTAATTTACATCACATGCCAATCAATAATTTGTAGGTATCTCAAGAATTTTGGCCTTTCTCACAATGGGGGCTTAATCTCATTGGTGAAATTAACCACCATTCTTCATAGAGACATAACTTCATCATCACAGCTAATGAGTACTTCACCAAGTGGATGGAAGCTATCCCTCTCATCTCAATCAAAGCAAAAAGGATCTTGGATTTCATAAATCATCATATCATTTGTTTCTTTGGTGTCCCTCATAAAACCATTATCAATAATGGCAAATCCTTTAAGAATAAGCAAGTTCGAAGCCTGTGTGATGTATTTGGGATTGAGTTGAATTTTTCTTCACCATACCACCCTCAAAGTAATGGCTAAGTGGAAGCTTCCAACAAAATCCTGAACAAAATGCTCAATAATATATTTAGTCCTTTAGGTTGGGATTGGAACTTACACATCTCATTCACTTTATGGGCCTATTGCACTAGAATCCAAACCTCTACGGGTGCTACCCATTTCTCTCTTATACTTGGAGTAGAGGTAGTCTTACCCCTTGAAGTTCAAATCCCCTCTCTTCACATCTCTTTACAAGATATCATTTCTAAAGAGGAATTTCATCAATATCATTTAGCTTAGCTTGAGCTCCTTGATGAGTGTTACTTGGTAGCCCTCACCCACCTCTGCATCTATAAAGAGTGTATCACTCATGCTAATAAAAAGCACCTCAAACCTCAAAAATTCAATATTGGAGACCTTGTACTAAAGGAAAACCAACATGGAGAGAAGTAAATGGGGCAAGTTCGCTTTCAATTAGTTTAGACCATACATCATCACCCACAAGTACAGATTAGGCACTTATCAATGCTTCATATTTGCTTTAGTTCTTTTACTAAAACATGAATCTGACCCATTTGCATGTCTAACTTAAACTCATCCCTTGATTATGAGATATTTACATTTCACATTCCTCTTCTCCTTTTTGAGAACAATTAAATACAACATATAACCATGTGATTAACCATCAGAGTCATGATCCAATCCTAAGTGTGGGTATCCCAGCTTTATCCATAGCATGGTTCTCATTTATACTTTTTGTCTTTAACACGAAGGGATCCCATGGTCATTATTCCTCAATTCCCCTTCTTTCACAAACCTTCTTATGTTCAATTTTCATCTTTATAAATGGGAAGTCCCCAAACCTAATTAGACTAGTCCATGTATAAAAATTTCAAAATTATTCTACAAATATAACATATTATCTTGGTCACACTCTTCGGCATTGTAGACTATTCCCTCAAAAGATCGCTACTTCAAAATCAAAATCAATTTTTTTTTTCAAAATTAAAAAAAGATTGCTCCCTCAAAGGATAGTTACCTAAAAGAAATTCAAATTTTCTTAAAATGAAAAAAATAGACTGCTCCCTTAAAGGATAGCTATTACAAGCACTAAAAACAAATCCCATAAACTTAGACCACTCCCTCACAGGATGGCTGAGTTAGCTTTGTCAAAAATAGAAATCAATTCATTAGAAGTTTCCTGCATTGATCATTTTTCCAAATAATAAAACTCAAAAATACCCATTGTTAGTCAAAATCACTTGCAAGAAACATAATCAGATGGAATTCATAATTAGCTTCTACATGTAGACTTCTTGCATTAATCAGTCTACACTTATCATAAGACATAAACTATTCTATTACAGTTTGATGGTCACCTATAAAAGGGGAAAACTAACCCACATAAGGTTACCATTCACATTTTACTTCTTCCTCACTCTGCCTATCACTTGTATTTTCCTTCTTCCTCTTAATTAAGGGATTGTGAGCTTACTTGACACCAGTTGATCAAGAAACTTGTTTTATCCACAAACACATGATAATGTAAATCATTTACAAGGCTTATGTTCATTAAGTGTATCTCACTTTTGGGTTTTGTTTTTGGTCCTTGCCAATGATGAAGCATCAAGCCCCATTCTTTATCTCTCAAGTGCATGGTTAATTTTTTTTTATCAATTCTAACCATTTCCCATCATTTTCATCATTATGTTCATCCAACCTCAAAATGAATAAATCACATGAAGCATTTTATACATGTTTACAAACAAACTATGCAATATATTTTATTTATTTATTTAAGGTATAATAAATTTCATAGCTTTTACAAAGCTATCTAACTATCTACACCCCATCTTCCCTACTTTACATTTGGATGATTCTCTAGTGATTTTAGGATTATAGTCATCCCTCCTACTGCTTGATTACTCCTAGATTTACCCTTAACAATATGTGCTATCTTCATATTTGATAAAGGGCATCCTCTATTCTCCTCTCTTGTGTCCATCTTCACAAGGTGATAATCATGCTTTGATCTATGTCTTTCATTTTGCTCACCCAATACCCTTGTTGCATATCCCTCCTCTAGTTTTTCAGCCCATAAAGGTGCCATCTATTGTTGCCTCCACATGCATCCCCTAAGGTAGTGTGAATTCCCTCCATAAACATAACATATAATGGCTTTTAGCCTTGAATTAAGTACAATAAACTTCTCACTTACTTTATTAGTGAGGAGGTAACAGTTCTAATTCCAAATTAGGTCATGGTTGTCTCACCTCTTCCTAATGGTTTAGCAGCACTTCTATTATTTCCATCATGTGTTGAATCATCTTATAGATCTAGACATTCACCATGTTAATTATTTTAGGATATGGAGTTTCCCTTTCCTCTCCATCTTTCCTTTTGTTATTCACCATTTGCATCTCCCTTCATTCTCAATGTTCTAAGTGACTTATGTGGCTAAGCGATTATGATCCATCCTCATCCTGGGAGCCTCACTTTAACACAACCATCTTATCATCCTTTCTCACTAACATGATTATCCACTCCATCAATGTGATCATATTATGACATCATTCATTCCTTTGCATAGTGTCTTTCAGCATGATGTAAGCATGTCTAAAAAACTTTCACATGGCCACATAATTATTGATCCAATTAGTCATCTCATGGCACTACCATGGGACCATATTTCAATCACCTCTTTCCAGTGACTGTTCACATTCACATGGAAATATTTTCTTTTATGTTGGTTGCTAGATCCTCCTTAATAGATGCACAACCATTTTGTCTAGTTACATGCTCCATATCCCTTAGTGCATCACTGCCTAATCAAAGGGCCTCTAGCAATTATCATTTTAGGAATAGAGGATGCATATAAGGGCACCTTATACATAGCCCATCAATGCAGCTCTTGAGTAGGACACAGACTATCCTTTACCATTCACCACGCTACTAGTTTTCTAGCTTATAGAATCTACCTAATCATCAAAGAAACTCTTTTCACACCATTTCTCCTCTATATCCAGTAAAACTCAGCTTGTATCAATGATGACCATTTGCTACTATGACTATGTAGATCCTGATAGAAAACCATCTCCCAAAACTTAGCTCGCAGCAATATCTACTACCACTTTGCTTGTAAGCTCATGAAACTTTAGCTGATGTAACCTCCTAATAAAGACACCTCTTCTTTGCATTAGTTCCATTGAAGGTCATTTGTGTTACTAAGCTTGGTATTCCCTTCTTATTTACCCTACATTACCCATCCACATCTCTCATCCTAGTAAATGTGGGATCATTATGGTAACTATTTACCAACCTACCCCATTCACTTTCACCCTAACCCAACACCTCTATTGTTTCACCAAAACCCTCTGCCATTAGCCCAAACTAACCCATGTGGTTCATCCAATTGCAAAAATCCACTTGGACCACAAACCCAACCCTTATTTAGAACTACATTGGCCTGATGTCAATGGACTATGTAGGCACTACATACAAGTAGCTTGACCACTAAGATTTCCCTTTCCTTCCCTTCACCATCAACCGAGAGCAAACCAAAACCAACCTTAACTAGTTTTGACCTTTTGCCAATTTTTCATCCTACCAACCTAACCTAAAATTCATGGTCTTTCAAATTAGGGCATCCTATTTACAAGCCATCATACATCCTTTTAATTGAACTAACATTGACCTGATATCCATTTTGACTATGTAGGTGCGGTTAATTGGTAACTTGGCCACTAAAAACTAACTCCCCATTTCCTAACTAATTTATGCTATTAACTATGCCCCTCACCTAGTGCATCCTAAACCAAGACTACCTTGAACATTATTTCTTGGTGCCCTTGGGTTCTAATGCCACCTACCTTGTCTACCATTTTTTTCCAACTTGTCAATATCTTTTAATCACTTTTCTAGCTTGTCAATCCCTTTTAACATAAGGATTGATAGCTTTCTCAATTCCCCACTCTTCTCTCTTATCTAGCCATCATCTCTTCTATTTTATTAGCCTCTTTATCACCTTCTTATGCCTTTGCTCTATTGATTTCACCCCAAACCACATTGCATCCTCTTTGTCTCCCTACCTGATCTTCATCACCTTAGACAGGCATGCCTATCATTCCCCTTCTCTATCTAATTTGTGTCCTGACACTTAGCATTCAACTGCTTCTTTTTATTCCCTTTCATTTCCTCACCAATTCCACCTCATCTCAAATGTCTTCCCTAGTGACCATTTCCCCTATTCTCATCACATCTTCCAATTTATTTCTCCTTATGTCACCATTTTCTCTTTCTATCAACCTTTTTCTTTCCTCCTCTTCTAGCTCCAATTTGGGTATTTATCCTAGAGAAGCCTTCAATAATTTCCCTTTTCTTCTTATCTCTAATTCCTCTTTTCTCTTGATCACTGTACTTACTTATCTTTTCCACCTGTAAGAGTATCCATGATTTATATCCCCACTTCAATTCTTCCTTCTTGTCATCCCTAATTTTCATCCCTTGTCTTCATCTCATTCTTTCACCCCTTACATTTCACTTTTCTTTCTCTCTCATTTTCATCACCAAATCTTTCTTCCTAATCCTTTTAGACTTGTTTTAAAGTCTTTAATGGCCATCTGACTGTTGGGTTCACCATCCTTCATTCTCCATCATTTTTAGTTTTTTACTTCTACCTTTTATTTTCCTTTTCTCTTCATCATTACCAAGAACTCCTTATTTTTCATCCATATGACCATTCCTGGCTCTTTTCATCCCCCTTGGTCACCTCGATGCTTCTCTTTTCATCCATCTCCTGCTCAACCCTTATGTGCTTTTTACTTGACACTTTTCAGTGCTTTTTATTTTTGCCTCATTCACAAGTCATGTGACCAGCAAACATGTGCAAGCATAACTAGCTATTTGGAAGAATTTTCCTTCCCCATACCCTCGATCTTGATCATTTTATATCCCTTTTTTTTTGCTCTTTCACCACTGGTGGAATCAAGCTAAAAACCATCTTCAAATGAGAGATTTGGGATATCTATGTGGGAACACAACTTACTCCCTCAATTAATTAATATTTTTCTATATTTCAAAGCCCCTCAATGTCTTTCTTAGAATGCCCTCAAAACTCAATGCTTTCTTATTTCAGCACCCCACTGGCTCAAGCGTCAAGGGTTCAAATCTTCACTGTGACCCATTTACCCACTCTACTATTTTTCTTCCCTTAATCATTAAACCAAACCCATTTCATATCCTATTCATGACATTATTGTGGAGTATGCACAATGTCAACTTATTTGGATGGTGATGAAAGACACTGTTAGATCACCATGATAATTTGAGTAGTACCAAATTTCTTATAGCCTGGTACAACCTATTTCTCCCATTTTTATGGTGGTAGAAATTTCAAAATTATTACCACTTTATTTTATTATGACCTTCTTTTTTTCCTAGCCATGTTTGGACTCTTCCATCATTTTCTACCTTCATTTTAATCTATGAACTCGTTACCTTTTCATATTGAGGCAACTAGTTACCCAACACTCCCAACCTCAAAAGAACTACATCAGATTTAAACTTCATTTTAGACATGTGTCCACAAAGCTATGTAGGCAACATACACTTGCCTAGTGCATATGGCATCCACTTTGTCATCCCATTCCAACCACCCAATGATATTTCCCATGTCTACCCTGATGTTGGCTATTTTTGACCTAACCTATTTGTATGTTTTATGATGCCCTCACCATAGTCTTTTTGACCATGCCAACTAATTTTTCCATGTTGAATATTTTACCATTTAATATTTTGCACCACCTAGTGCATGACCTAACCGTTGGTGTTTTACATATGATCACTTATAATTTTAGTTACCCACACATGGGATCATTCTTGAATTTGGATACCCACACACACATTACCCCTTTTGTTATGAAGGCTAATAAGTGTACCCAACTAGAACAATAACTATCATGTGGTCTATTGGTCACCTATATTCTTACCACTAAACTTATTATACCAGTATTGGTTGCTTTTATCTTTTCACAATCTTGACTACCACGCTTAGTTGCATTTTATGCACCTATTAGCATCTCACATGCCCCACTACCTTGCGGTACCACCTAGTGCTTCCCCACCAGCTACTAATCAAACCTACACCTGATTTGGACTTTTCTCATAAACTCTTGGTTTGAGGGGGAAAAATTCCTCACATACTGACTACACCCTGACTTTTGACCAAACAATATTCTTTTGTTTTTCAGCTTGTTTATTCAAAATTGCATAACAAAAAAGGGCAAAATGTAGACACTAGAAAACTACACACTTACAGTTCTAGGTATCTGAATGCCTTGAGACCACCTTAAATTCTCATAAAACCTTTCTAACCCCTTCTTCCACCCTCCTAGCTTAACCAAAGTCCCTATTCTACCCATTTCTATTCAAAAAGTATTATTTGAAAACACCATTCAAAAATAGTTTTTGAAATCACTATTCACTATGGACCTACTTTCACTATTCATGATGACATGGCATATGAAATAGAAAGTGACATGAAAAATGACATGGTATGTGACATGGAAAAATTATGTGGTAAAGTGACATGGCTTGGTACCCCACCTTTAGCCCCTTTTTCCAAGATACTTAATGACCTCATTTCAGCATCACAAGGGTCCCCACTTGAAATGGGTCGAATTTATTCTCAAGGGTAAGTAATTTGACTTGTTTTTGAATTTTCACATGAAAATAGCCTTCAAAATTGACATACCTACCCCTTTCACACCTTGGGAGAGACAAAGAACCCTGATTTTAGACTTCTTAGCCCCAATAAGAGACTTATCAACCCAAATTGGAATCTTCACCAACCTCACCTTGACTCACCCATGCTCCCTTAAAAAATGGCACAATATTTGGTGGGATAAATCTTAAAAGTCATAAATGAGGACAATTAAGGGTGTACTAAAGTCTTCAATTCCATTTTCAAACCATGTGCACAATTCCTTTTAAACTTAGACTTACATGCAAGGTAGGGAGATTTGACAAACCACATAGGAACATTACACCAACCCCACCTCGACCTTGGGAAAAAATGTGCCATGCTTCCAAGATGCCCTCTTTTGGCATGTTTGCTCACAAAAAGACTACAAATACCTCCCCTCTCCTTCCCCCAAGGGAGAAGTTGAAAAGTTATAGTATTGCTGCCCAAATTTTATTGTAGGTGTTCATCCATTTCCAGGAGGTCATTACTCTTCCAGATCTTTGAGGAAAATAATTCAAACTAATGAAGCTCTACCTAAATTTCCTCAAGACATCTTCATCAACAATCTTCAACAAACCATCTTCATCAATAAGCATCTACAAACATTGAGGTAATCTTTTATTTTGTTATTTATATTTATTTATTTCCTTTTGGCCTCCTTACCTTAAACTTTTAACTCCCTTCACCATTATTGTCTTCATCCCTTCCTCATCTTACCATTTACCATTTTACCCCTTTACCCCATTTTGCCTCTTTGCCATATTCCTCACTTGACCTCTTTCACCTCTTTGCCACATTCAACATATTTTATTCTTTGAATCATCTATCCATTTAACCTTTTATCTATTTGAATCCTTTATCATTTACCCAACCTAATAAAATAATCCTTTTGACCCTCACCATTTCACCCAAACCCTAAAACTATGACCTTGCCTTGACTAGTTTTAGCATGTGTTAGATTTAACTATTTTTCTTTAAATAAGGGTTTCATTTCTTTTTATACTTAGCATTTAATTTATCATTAATTTAAATTAAATTACCTTTATTTTATTTTATCATCTTCATTTGTTATTAGGGGAGGGGATTGACAACCATCCAAGGAAGATTTATCTTCTTGGATCTAGTAAATGCTAGGTAGTCCACCCTACATCTTTGTCTAACCAACAAGCTTGTGGTAGTGTTGACTTATTTTAAGTATTCCTTCCAAGAAAAAAAGGAGTTCTCTCTTCATCTGTTCATCAATGAACACACATTTACTAGGTACACACCCTTCATCTTGTGTTTTTATCTTTTGTCATAAAAAACTAAGAAAAAGGCAAAAACTTACAAAAACATTATGGCATGCCCAGTTGGACCTAGCATCATCTAGGTGCCCTTTTCTTCCAATTTTTCATAGTTTTCATTTACATTCTCTCCTCCTTTATTTCATTCTCATGAAATCTGAAATTTCAGATTCTCTTTGGCATAAAGTAAATCTCTATGTTATTTTATGTTCATCAAATGAAATTTGAATCTGAAATTTCTTTTAACATAAAGTAATCTTTACATTATTTTATGTTAATAAAATGAAATTTTAAATCCAAAATTTATTTTGGCATAAAATAGATCCTTGCATTCTTCTATTCTCATCAATCTGGAATTTGAAATTTCCTTTGGCATAAAATAAACCTTTGCATTATTATTTGCTCATTCAAAGGCATCAAAATTTTCCTTTGGTTTAATGCATTCATGGTTTTTTTACTTAATTAGCTCACATATCTTTAATTAATTAGGTAAATTAATCATAGATTCATTTTTATTCTTTACACAAAAATTGAACCACTTTCATAATCAACACACCAAAACAATACTTGAGACAAGGTCTAACTTGGATTTCATCACCAAGCGGCAACCTTACCCATACCCAATTTTCATACTCTAATTTAATCACCAAGGAGTTAACCAAATCCATTCTCTAGTGGAGTACAAACGCTAAACAAATAGTATCTTTTTTCTAAGCATCCCAGCTTGGATTTAGGTTCATGAAGTGTGGGGAGTAAGCCCCTAGTACCATGCCATGTACTTGGTTCAGTGTAGAATTGACTCTTGAGTGCCTAAACATCCTAAAAATGAAATTAGATGGATTTGTTTAGTAACTTTAAAAGTCAATTCCCTTCATAATCATTTAAGGCTTAAGCCAACAAGAGATAATTAAAACTCTAGGGCTTAACATTCTCTAGAGTGTGTTGATTTCTTTCTATTTATTTTCTCTTTTCAACTGCGTCTTGTTTGAGATGCAAGGTTAGACTTCCTATCTTTGTTTTATCACATGTTCTTAACCCAATTATAGGCAAGAAACCAAACCAACCTACCCCTACCTCTTTTCTCATCTTTACCCATGGAGTACATCTCAGACATCGAGGTGACACCTTGTGATTCTACTCATATACCTCATTAACCTAATAGACCCTCGGTGATCCTCAAAGGGGATGATAACTTCATCACCTATCTAGTTAATAACCTAATGGCCTTGAAACATTACCTTACCACCTTGGCCCTTCATGCCCTAACCTCTTCCATCCCTCTCTTGAATCCACCTTATGGCATGTCACACCACCTTATGGTGGGTATCACCTCTACTTGACCTTCCATTTCTCACATTTCTTCCTCAACTCATGGCCCTCTAGTAAATCAAACCCGATCAAATTTCTTGACCATCATACAAGTACCCTCAATCTCAACTGACTAACCTCCCATGGAGGTGAGTGTTTCGCTTTCCACCAATACCCTACCAACCATAGGTCAAACTTCCACCATTCATTCCTCTTCCCCTCTTACCACTATCCAGCCAAAAAACACCCCTCTTCAAAACCTGGTGCTTTTGATACCCCAAATACTTCCTCCCATCCAAACTCAGGTAACCTCTCAAACCTAACCCTCTCATACATCTATTCCCCCAACCATTATTATTCCTAAACAAATAGCTTCCACCTCTTATCAATATATGGCTAACCCACAAAGCCATATATCTCCCCCTATCTCTTCATTTGTACCCACAATTTTGAATGGGGTACCCCCTCAACAAGAATCAACCTCTTACCACCATATTCCCTCTTTTCAACCATCCTGTCAGTTTATCAATTCTAACATTCCCCCCACCCAACCCCAAACTAACTTGGTCAAGATGTTAATCAACAAAGTTAGCAACCTTTAATATTCATTTTCAAGATCCAATAACCTCCTTTCTTATGACCAAATATGTAACAAACCCATCCACCCATCCATCCTAATCCATGCCTACCCTCCCCAATGGGAACTCTAAAAATTTACTAAGTTCTAAAATAAAGAGGACCCCCAGCAACATCTTAGGGCATTCTGGCACTCATGTTACCTAATTTCCCATGATTACTCCTTGATTCTCCACACATTCCCCATGCCTCTAGTAGGATGAGCCTTAGATTGGTATAGTGCCTTACCTAAGCATTCTATCGTCTCCTTCACTCAACTGGCTCAAACCTTTTTAGAACCCTTTTCAATGAATATCTCCAAGAAAGTCTCCATTACTAGCCTCTATTTTATACAAAAATATGAATATGAGTCTATTGCTAACTTTATTTCTTGTTGGAGAATCTTAATAAACCAACTTTCCTTCCCCTTACCTCAATTGGAACTCATAGAGATTTTTTCTTGAGTATGTGCAAAACACATTTCCTCCACATTGCATGTCTAAAGTTTTTGGACATTTGATGAAGCCTTTACCATGGCTCATAAACTATAAAATAGAGCCATTAAATAAGGCAAGGTAAATTTGAAATATAAAAACTTAACTTATAAACCCAATGATCCCTCTTTATCCAAACCCAATAACCTAACCAATAACAATACCAATAACAAAGAAACCACCAATGTTATTATCCTCAAAGCCACACCTCCACCATCTACCAACCAACTAAACTAGAGGAACCAAACCTATAACTCCTCAAATACGTCAAACAAAGAAACCAAACATGGAATAATCAAAAGCAATTAACTCCACTTGGAGAACTATATGCTTCTATTTTGGAAAAAATGTTAAAATCCAACGTCATTCAACTTCTAATGGTTAAACCACCTCAAGAGTTTTATCCTTCTCACCCCATCCTAGGATGGTATAATGAGAATGACCATTGTGTCTTTCATCAAGTTTTAAGACATGATATTAATAGATGTAACACTTTTAATGTTGAGTTGTGGAGCTAAAAGCTTCACTAGATGAGCAAATGTAGAGGTTGCTGGAGTTACATAGTCACTGACATTAGTTAGGATCGACTGATGTCAGTTAGGGATCAGCTGACATCGGTCATATGCAGATAGATAGAGACCGATGTTAGTCATCTGTGCATTTCCAAAATTCTAATTTTGAGGAGAACAGATTTTTTGCATGTAAAGACTAATTGTTAGTCTTGAGTCCACTTTTCTATTTTTGGCAGGACAGAATTGAACCTTTGATTAAGAGGTGCGTCTAACGGTGGAGAATGCATGGCTCATGAATCCTAGTTCTATATAATAGGGTTAGATCCTCATAGCTTGTAAGGTGAATCAATTCAAGTAGTGGAGTTGGTTGTAATTAAGAGAGAGAGAACTCTTGAGGGAAAGAGATTTGTACATCTGAGAGGTGTGAGAAGAAGAGATTTCTTCATTGTATTTCCTTCTAGAAGAGTTTAATACAAGATTGGTTGTTTCTTGTATCTCTTATTCTTTGCTATTTTTGATTTCTAGTTATTATTTCTAGTTTAATTCTGTGTTTAGTTGCTTATACAAAAGTAATCAATTGTGTTGTAAGATCCTAACAAGTGATATCAGAGCTAGGATCACTAACAAGTGGTAGCAGAGTGTGTTAGTGTTTATTGATTACATAATTTACTCACAGAGGTTTCTAATTGAGTGGGAGTAAAGCAATGGCAGAAGAAAGTAAGCTAAGAATGGAGAAATTCAATGGCAAAAATTATCAATTATGGAGGATGCACATTGAAGATTATCTATATCAAAAAGATCTGTACTTACCATTGGGTGGGGTTTCAAGCAAGCCCACAGATATGTAAGATGAAGAATGGAATGTTCTTGATAGAAAGGCTCTTGGATCAATAAGGTTGAGCTTAGCATCTTTTGTGATTTTCTACTTATCATAAGCAAAGACAACGGTAGAGTTAATGGATACTTTGGCCAATTTATATGAAAAGCCCTCAGCTTCAAATAAGGTATATCTTATGAAGCAATTATTTAATTTGCAAATGTAGGAAGGTGGATCGATATCTAGTCATTTTAATGATTTCCATACAATAGTAAATCAGTTAAATTCAATCAAAATAGTTTTTGATGATGAAATTAAGGCTCTCTTAATCTTATGCTCTTTACCTAAAAGTTGGCATAGTTTGGTAATGACAGTTAGTAATACTGCATCTGCTTCAAATATCTTGAAAATCGATGATGTTGTTAATGTAATCTTGAATGAAGAAATTCACAGGAAAAACACAGAGGAAACATCAGGCAATGCTTTAAGTATTGAAAGCAGGGGAAGGCAAAGAGAGAAGGGCAAGCAAGGGAGATCAAGGTCAAAGTCAAAGTTGAGAAATAGATCTAAATCCAGAAATGGGAGAATAACCTGCTAGAATTGTGGAAAGAAAGGGCATGCAAAGAAAGATTGTTGGTTGAAGGATAACAAAGAAAATCAGCATGAAGGTAATAAAGAAGAAGCAAAGGTTGCAGGTATTGTTGCACAGGATACTCTTATATTTTCTTTGGATAATAAAGTAGAATCTTGGGTTTTAGATTCTAGTGCCTCTTTCCATGCAACCCCAAATAGAGAATTTTTCAATGATTATGTCCATGGAGATTTTGGAAAAGTTTATTTAGGGGATGATAAGCCTTGTCAAATTGTTGGCAAAGGAAAAGTGTAGCTGAAATTGTAGAATGGCAACACATGTGTGTTGAAGGATGTCATGCATGTACCCATCCTAAAGAGGAATCTGATTTCTGTAGGAAAATTGGGTGATGAGGGTTGCACAGTAACTCTCACAGCTGAATCTTAGAAAGTTTCCAAGGGTGCACTTGTATTAGCTAGAGGGAAGAGAGTAGGTACACTTTATCTATCTACTTGTATTATTGATCATTCTCCTTCTATTTTATCTACTTCAGATGTAGATGCAAAGTTGTGGCACTGTAGGCTTGGTCACATGAGTGAGAAGGGAATGAATGTTCTTATGTCAAAAGTTAAGATTTCAGACTTGAAATGCATAGACCTAGATTTTTGTGAGCATTGTATTTTTGGGAAATAGAAGAAAGTGAGGTTTCTCAAAATTAGGTCAACAAAGAAGAAGCACAAGTTGGAGCTTGTTCATACAGTCGTGTGGGGACCAGCTCAGGTAGCTTCTAGTGGAGGATCACGGTATTATGTTTCTTTCATTGATGATGCTACAAGAAAGGTATGGGTTTATTGCATAAAGAATAAATCTAAAGTTTTTGACACATTTAAGAAATGGAAAGCTTTATTTGAGAATGAAATAGGTTTGAGATTAAAGTGCCTTAGATCTGACAATGGTGGTGAGTACTATAGCAATAAATTCAATAGTTATTGTTCTATGAGTGGAATACATAGGGAAAGGATGGTTCCAAGGACACCTTAGCAAAATGGAGTTGTTGAAAGAATGAATAGAACAATAACGGAGTGTGCACGTAGTATGAGGTTACATGCTAGTTTGCCCTTACAGTTTTGGGCAAAAGATATAGATACTACAGTTTATCTAATTAACAGAGGACCTTCTACTACACTGGATGGTGGAATTCTAGAAGAGGCTTGGATAGGTAAAAAGGTAGATCTTTCACATCTTAGAGTTTTTGGTTCTAAATCTTTTGTGCACATTGATAAAGAAAATAAAAAGAAGCTGGATGCTAAATCTATGTGGTGCACTTTCATTGGTTATGGTTCTAGAGATTTCAGATTTTGATTACGAAATTTAGAAACTAACAAAATTATTAGAAGCTATGATGTATTTTTTAATGAGAAGCTGATGTATAGTGATTAGCTCAAGAGGCTGAATAATTTTGAGTAGGGCAATCATGATTTGGATGAGGTTATGATCCAAAATGAACTTGCGGGTAAAAATCATCACTCACAAGAAAACACCGATATTGACATCGGTCAGGTAGGAACTGACGTCGGTCAGGCAAAAACCAATGTGGGTCAGATAGAGACTAACATCGGTTAGGTAACTGACGTCAGTCATGTGGAACTGACATCGACCAGAGATGACCGAGATCAGTCACTGACAAAAAGGAATTTGGGTGGACAACAAGCTGTGAATGAGTCTCAAACGCCCATGAGGAGGTCTAAAAGGGTAAGTAAACCTCCAATTCATTATTCACGTTCTTTATACTACTTGTTGCTCACTGATGGTGAAGAACCAGAAAGTTTTGATGAGGCAATGCAGGTAGAATCTAGGAAACAGTGAGAGCATGGCATGAATGAGGAAATTGATTCCTTGGAAGAGAACCAAACGTGGGATTTAGTTGAGTTTCTAGACGAAAAGAAAGAACTAAAAAACAAATGGGTTTACAGGTTAAAGGAAGGAGAAAATGGACAAATGAGACATAAGGCTAGGTTGGTAGTAAAGGGATTTGCACAGAAACTAGGTATTGATTTTGGTGAATTTTTTTCTATTGTAGTAAAGATGACTTCTATTCGGATTGTATTGTCTTTAGTTGCTATTGATGATTTACATCTTGAGCAGCTTGATGTTAAGACAACATTTCTTCTTGGATATTTGGATGAAGAAATATATATGGAATAGCTGGAAGGTTTTGAGGTCAAAGGTAAGGATAAACTTGTGTGCAAGTTGAAGAAAAGCCTATATGGTCTTAAGTAAGCTCCAAGATAATGGTATTTGAGGTTTGACAGGTTTATGACAGAGCATGGCTTTAGTAAATGTTAATTTGATCATTGTGTTTATTTTAATGGATTGGATAATGGTAGTTATATTATCCTATTACTGTATGTAGATGATATGCTTGTTGCAGGTTCACACATGTAAGATATTACTGAGCTTAAGGTAAAATTAGCTCACACATT
The DNA here is from genome assembly GCA_037957365.1 of Torreya grandis. Taxonomy (NCBI): domain Eukaryota; kingdom Viridiplantae; phylum Streptophyta; class Pinopsida; order Cupressales; family Taxaceae; genus Torreya; species Torreya grandis. The sequence continues at coordinate 829,823 of JARHVA010005280.1, forward strand.
TGCCATGAAGGATTTAGGATCAGCAAAGAAAATCCTTGGCATGAGTATTAAGAGAGACAGGATTAATCACAGTTTGATTTTGTCTCAAGAGGATTATGTTAATAAGGTGTTGGAGAGGTTCAATATGCAGGATGCAAAATCGGTAAGCACACTTATGGCTAGACACTTCAAGTTGAGCAAAGAACAATGTCCTAAATCACATGATGAGGTTGAGTACATGAGTAGAGTTCCATATGCTTCAACAATTGGGAGCTTGATGTATGTAATGGTATGTACTAGACCTGATATTACCCAAGCAGTGGGAGTTGTCAGCAAGTTTATGGCCAATCCAGGAAAGGAACACTGGAAAGCTATTTAGTGGATTCTTAAATATCTGAGAAGGACCACTAGTAGGAATTTATGCTATGGAGGGTCAAACACTTCTCTACACGGGTATGCAGATTTGGATATAGCAGGTGACTTGGATGGTAGGAGAAGCACCACAGGATATGTGTTCACTATTGGTGGAATGGTGGTTAGCTGGATTTCAATGTTGCAAAAGGTTGTTGCCTTGTCTACTATAGAGGCAAAATACATTGTAGTCACAGAGGCTAGCAAGGAAATGATTTGGATGACTTGGTTCATGGAAGAGTTGGGAAAGGAGCAAGAGAGTTGTAGATTGTATAGTGATAGTCAAAGTATAATTTATTTGGCAAAGAATTCAACCTTTCATTCAAGAACCAAACATATATAGCTTAGGTACCACTTTATTAGACAGGTATTGGAGGATGGTCAGTTGAAGCTAGAAAAGATCCATACGTATAAGAACCCTACTGATATGTTAACAAAGTTGGTAACAAAGGAGAAGTTGAATCTTCATTCAACTTTTGTTGGTCTTCAAGATTAAACTTGAAGATGGAGAAACAAGGTAGAGGATGTTGTTGTACAGGTATAGATGTAACTGTTTATCTCCAAGTGGGAGATTGTTGAGTTGTGGAGCTAAAACCTTTACCAAATGAGCAAATGTAGAGGTTGCTGGAGTTACATAGTCATTGACATCAGTCAGGATCGACCAATGTTGGTTAGGGATCGACTGACATTGGTCATATGCAGACAGACAGAGACCGGCTTCGGTCATCTGTGCATTCCTAGAATTCTAATTTTGAGGAGAATAGATTGTTTGCATGTAAAAACTAATTGTTAGTCTTGAGTCAGCTTTTCTATTTTTGGTAGAATAGATTTGAACATTTGATTAAGAGGTGCATCTAACAATGGAGAATGCATGGCTCATGAATCCTAGTTCTATATAATAGGGTTAGATCCTCATAGCTTGTAAGGTGAATCAATTCAAGTAGTGGAGTTGGTTGTAATTAAGAGAGAGAGAGAGAGAACTCTTGAGGGAAAGAGATCTGTACATCTGAGAGGTGTGAGAAGAAGAGATTTCTTCATTGTATTTCCTTCTAGAAGAGTTTAATACAAGATTGGTTGTTTCTTGTATCTCTTATTCTTTGTTGTTTTTGATTTCTAGTTACTTATTATTTCTAGTTTAATTTTATGTTTAGTTGCTTATACAAAAGTAATCAATTATGCTGTAAGATCCTAACATTTAAGAATCTTGTCCAATCCCTCATCGACAAGGGGGAGCTTAGATTAGATAACCCCAATGTTCCACCAAATCAAGCTCTTGACATATTCAAAAAGCCTTTTCCAAACCATTCTCCCACCAAAAATGAGAGAAATAACATCGAATGCTCCTAACACCCATACCATCAACATGGTTCATGACACGCTCAATGACAAAGAACCTACTCATCAACCCACCGATTCCCCTCCACCTATGAAAAAATTAGAGTTACCTTTTACCCCTTTGAATACCCAAAAAGAAGAAGTAACCATACCCAAACCTTCAATAAAAGATTCCACACCTATCTCCTTATTATATAACCATCCATTCCCTCTTTGAAGGCTATGTCAAAAGAAAAGATATCCTCATCCAATGAACCTCTAATTACAAAATCTTCTACCACAAGCCAAGACAAGGGTAAGAAAACCAAACCAAAACCCCCAACGCCTTCTTTGTGGAACCAACCTAGCACTTCTAAAACCTCCACCTAACAATCTAAAACCTTTGCTAAAATAACCAACCCTCTACTTCTTGAAAAAAATAAAGTAGCTAAACCTCCTTCAAAACTAATAAAAACAAACAAGGTAAAACCACAAAATAACTCAAAATACTAAATTTTACCTCCTTCAACCTTTCCCTCCATCTTGGGTCCTCATCCCTCTACTTTGAGCTTGAATCCCATTATTTATACTAAAACCCTACCACCTTTACTAGTTATACCATCACACTTCCTTTCTAAAACATCTTTCTTACCAACATTGGAAATACCTAAGCCACCTACCTTACCATCCTTTCCTTCTATCTCATCAATTGTATTACCTAAACCAAAGCCATCAAGAAAACATACCAACTTAAAATCACCTGTCACTAAACCTACTTCCAAACAATCTTCTACCTCAACACCCAAACCAAAAACCACTAAACCCCTACAACCTTTAGTGGAGTCATACTCAACCATTCTTTGAAGGTTGTTAAAAACATCATCCATAACCTTACCACCTATCAAGCCTTTCTAACCTTTCAAAGCTTTCCTCACCTACAGAGCTTGAAATCATCCCCCCAATTTTTTTTATCAATACCATCAGCCTCAGCCCCTTAATTTATCATGAAGGTCACCAAACCAAAACCATTCCCCTCATCCATATCTAAATGGTCAAAAAGGATTCTCCTACCATTAATACCATTCATCATCAAGATGATGACTCTGTTCTCACTTTCCTTGGTGCAAGGGATTCTTCCATCCATAAATTTCTTCCTCTAGAGAACCAAACCATGTTAAATTAATCTACCACTGATATCAACTTGGGCACTCTAGATGACCCCCACATCATCAAGTTGGGAAAATCACTAAATATTGAGGAACTTCAGGACTTCTCTTCTTTTCCCCAAGACCGTAACATAGCATTCACTTGGTATTATAGTGATATGCCTAGGATTGACCCTAGCATTACTACCCATAACATAGTCATTTATCATGACACCAAACTTGTCAGGTAGAAGATTCAATGTATGCATCGTCACATAGCCCTTATTTTCAAAGAAGAGCTTCAGTGTCTTCTATCTGTAAACTTTATTCAACCCATCGACTATCCCCAATGGGTTTATAATATAGTCCCCATCACCAAATCCATAGGGGGATTTTGACTTTGCATTGAATTCTATGACATTAACCTTGCTTGTCCAAAAGATGACTTCCCTTTACCTAACATCACTCAACTTGTTAATCTTATAGCCAGCCATGAGATTTTATCTCTCATCAATGAGTTTTTGGGTTACAATCAAATCTTGATTGCTCTATAACATAAGTATAAAACAAACTTCATCACCCCATGAGGAACCTTTTGCTATAGGGTCATGCTTTTCAGGATTAAAAACATTGTCACCACCTACCAATGAGCCATGACCTACATCTTTCATGACCTCATCCACAAAATTGTAGAAGATTATGTTGATGATCTCCTGGGAAAATCCAAATCTCATAAAAATCATCTTAATGTTCTCAACATAATCTTCAAATGCCTAATCCATTTCCAAGTCAAACTCAATCCCAAGAAATGTGTTTTTGGAGTCCTCTCATGAAATCCTCTTAGCTTTTTCATCTCTCTTTGAGGAATCAAAGTGGACCCTACCAAGGTCAAAGAAATATTGGAGATGCCTCCTCCTATCAACCTTAAGTAACTCTATAGCATACAAGGAAAAAATTGAATCCATTTAGTGTTTTATTTTACAATTATCAGATAAATACCACCCTTTTCACCATATCCTTAAGAATGATACCCCTTTAAGTGGGAATGCCAAGAAGACTTTGATTCCCTTAAGGAACATCTTCTCTCTCCACTAGTTCTTATTCCCCTCAAGTGTGAAGACCCCTTTTACCTACATATTTCTGCCATTGATCATTCCCTAGGGGCAATGTTGGTTCAATGAGATGAATAACACAAAGAGCAAGCCACATACTACATTAGCTACACACTTGTAGAATATGAGACTCAATATACCCATACAAAGGATCTTTTCTTAGCTTTAACCTTCATATCCACCAAACTTTGCCACTACCTTCTTAACCACAAAAACCTTTGTCATAACTAATATCAACCCACTTAAATGCATGCACTCTAAACCATACCAAAACTAACGTATGGCTAAGTGGCTCATGCTCATATCTGAAATCAACCTTGAATTCCTCTAGTAGAAGTTAATTAAGGGGTAGGTCATCACTAACCAATTATCTAAAACTCCTTTACCCAATGACCAAACACCTCCTCTTGCCTCTATAGATGAGTCCATCATGACCCTATTTCAAGAAGATGGCATAACCTATCAAATGACCATATTCTTTGATGGCTCAAAGTGTCAACAAGGAGGTGGTGATAGAGTTATTATTATCCCTATCAATGGAGAACCCCTTCCACTCTCCTTCAAACTTGACTTTGAATGCACCAATAATATGGTTGAGTATGAAGCCCTAATGATAGGTCTCCAAATTGTTGTAACCTTAGGAATTAAGATAATCCATACCTTTGGTAATTCCCAACTCATTTTCAACTAGGTAAATGGATCTTATCAATGTAATAATGATGTTTTGGAAAAATATAAACTTTTAGTTGACAAACTCATAGCATCATTTGAAAGTTACCTAATCCAATCCATTCCTCATTATACTAATAAATTTTCCAATACAATGGCTTGCCTTGCTTCCTAGATCCCTTCTCAGCCTTCCAATTCCAAAATATTTGTCACCATTCACCATTTTACCACTCCTTCTTATAACCATTCTGATCACCTTACTATTTTCAATGTGGAGAAATCCCTATCTGACATTTGGTATGACCACACTTTTAACTACCTCCACCTAGGCATCATTCCTCCTAACCTCTCTCAAATTACACAAAGAAACTTTGTTCAAAGTACCTCTCATTACACCATACTAGGGGGAATCCTTTACAAACATGATTTTGATAGTCTCCTCCTTCATTGCTTGGGCAGTCATGAAGCTTCCCATGCCATCAAGGAAACACATGATGGGATATGTGGGGGACACTTTAGTGACCTAGGGGTTGCTAAATGTATCCTTCACCTTGGTTATTAATATCCCACCCTCAACCAAGACTATTGTGATTATGTAAAAAAGTGTGTTAAATGCCAACAACATGATAATTTAGATCAAATGCTAGCCGATAGTCTCTAGGTATCTTAATACTTTTGGCCTTTCTCCCAATGGGGGTTTAATCTCATTGGGGAAATTAACCCCCATTCTTTAAAGTGACATAGCATCATCATCGCAGCCATTGAGTACTTCACCAAGTGGGTGGAAGCTATCCCTATCATCTCGATCAAAGTAGAAAGGATAATGGATTTCATCAATCATCATATCATTTCTCACTTTGGTGTCCCTCATAAAATCATCATCGATAATGGTAAATCCTTTAAGAACAAGCAAGTTCAAATCTTGTGTGATGCATCTGGGATCAAGTTGAGATTTTCTTCACAATACCACCCTTAAAGAAATGGCCAAGAGGAAGATTAAAAAAAAAATCCTTAACAAAATGATCACTAAGATAGTTAGTGCTTTGAGCTAGGATTATTACTTGCACATCCCGTTCACTTTATGGGCCTATTACACTAGCATCTAAAAATTTATAAGAAATACCCCTTTATCTCTTGTCTTTGGAGCAAAGGCAGTCTTACCCCTTGAATTTCAAATCCCCTCTCTTCACATCTCTTTATAAATATAATTTTTAAAGAGGACATTCATCAACATCATTTAGCTCAGCTTGAACTCCTTGATGAGCGTCGCTTGGCAGCCCTCACCCACCTCTATATAGTTCAAGAGCATATCACCCGTGCTTATAATAAGTACCTTAAACCTTGAAAATTCAATATTAGAGACCTTGTCTAAAAGGAAAGCCAACATGTAACCAATATGGAGAGAAGAAAATGGGGCAAGTTTGCTTTCAATTAGTTCAAACCATACATCATCACCCACAAGTATGGATCATGTGCTTATGATTTATCCTCCTTTGAAGGCAAACTAGAACCTAAGCCTCTCAATGCTTTACATTTTCATTATTTCTTTTACTAAAACATGAATCTGACCCATTTGCATGTTTAATATAAGATCTTCCCTTGATTATGAGATATTTACCTTTCACATTCCTCTTCTCCTTTTTGAAAACAACTAAATACAACATAGAACCATGTGATTAACTATCATAGTCATGTTTTAATCCTAAGTATGGGTACCCTTTCTCTACCCATATCATGGCTCTCATGGATACTTTTCATCTTTAACATGATGGGATCCCATGGTCATTGTTCCTCAGTTCCCCTCCTTTCACAAACCTTCTTGTGTTCAAGTTTCATCTTTATAAAGGGGAAGCCCCCAAACCTAATTAGACTGGACCATTTCTACAAATATCAAAATTATTTTAGAAATACAAAATCTTATCTAGGTCACACTCTTTGGCATCATAGACTGCTCCCTCGAAGGATAGCCACCCCAAAATCAAAATCAAAAAATTGCTTCAAAATTAATAGTAGACTACTCCCTCAAAGGATAGCTACCCAAAAGAAATTCAAATTTGATTAAAACAAAAAAATAGACTACTCCCTTAAAGGATAGCTATTAAAAACATTAAAAATAAAGCCCATAAACTTAGACCACTCCCTCATAGGATGGCTAAGTCAAATTTGACAAACATAGAAAGTAATTCATTGGATGTTTCTTACATCAATTAGCATCCCAAATAATAATAATTAAAAAGAGCCATTGTTAGCTACAATTGGCTTACAAACAACATAATCAGATGGAAGCCACAATCGACATATACATGTAGACTTCTCGCATCGATTAATCTACACATATCATAAGACATAAACTAGTCTGTTACAGTTTGATGGTCACCTATAAAAGGGGAAAACTAAACCACATAAGGTTACCATTCACATTTTCCTTCTTCCTCACTTTGCCTATCACCCATATTTTCATTCTTCCTCTCAATCAAGGGATTGTGATATTACTTGATGCAAGGTGATTAAGAAACTTGTTTAATCTAGAAACACATGCTAATGCAAAACATTTTCAAGGCTTATGCTCATTAAGTCTATCTCATTTTTGGGTTTTGTTTTCAATCCTCACCAATGATGAAACACCATGCACCATTCTTTATCTCTCAAATGAATGGTTAAAACTTTTTTTTTATCAATTCTAACAATTTACCATCATTTTCATCATTATGTTCATCCAACCTCAAAATGAATAAATCACATGAAGCATTTTGTAGATATTTACAAATAAACTATGCAATATCTTTTATTTATTATTTATTTAAGGTGTGAGAAGTCACATAGATTTTACAAAGCTATCTAATTATTTGTACCTCATCCTCCTTACTCTACATTTGGATGATTGTCTTGTAATTTTGGGATTATAGTCATCCCTCCTTCTACTTGATTACTCTTAGAGTTACCCTCATCAATATTAACTATATTTATATCTGCTATAGGGCATCATCTATTCTCCTCTCTCATGTCTATCCTCACAAGGAAATAAACATTCTCTACTCTATGTCTTTTATTTTCCTCACCCAACACCCTCACTGCATAACCCTCATATGGTTGTTCAGCTCAGAAAGGCACTTTTTATTATTGCCTCCATATGCATCCCCTCAGGTAGTATGGATTCCCTCCATGAACATACTGCATAGCATGGCTTCCATCCTTGTACTGATTAGAGTACACTTCTCACCTACTCTACCATTGAGGAGGTAGTAATGTCAGTTCTAGCTTAGGTCATGGATATCTCACCTCTTCCTAATGGTTTAGTAGCACTTCTATTATCACCTCATGTGTTGAGGCATATGATAGATCTAGACATTCACCATGTTAATTATTTTAAGATGTGTAGGTTCCCCTTCCTCTCCATCATTCCTACCATTTTTCACCATTTGTAGCTCCCTTCATTCTCAATGTTTTGAGTGACCTATGTGGCTAAGTGATTAGCGATGCATCCTCATCCCTAGATCCTCACTTTAACACAACCATATTATCATCCTTCCTCACTGACATGATTATCCACTCCATCAGTGCAAGCATCTTATGACATCATTCATTCCTTTGCATAGTGTCTTTCAATGTGATGCAAGTGTGTCTACCAAACTTTCACATGGCCATGTAATTCTTTATCCAATCAGTCATCTCGATCTAATCAATTATGTCATGGCACTACCATGGGCCCATATTTTGATCACCTCTTTCTAGTGACTATTATCATTGGCATAGAAATATTTTCTTTTTTGCTGGCTCTTGGATCCTCCTCAGTAGATGCATAACCATCTTATCAAGTTACATGCTCTATATCCCTCAACACATCACTACTTGATCAAAAGGCCTCTGACAATAATCATTTTAGGACTATAAGATGCATATAAGGACACCTTCTACCTAGCCCAACAATGCTACTCTTGAGTAGGACATAAGACTATCCTCCACCACTCACCATGCTACTAGTTTTCTAACTCGTAGAATCTACCAAGCCATTAAAGAAATTATTTGCACACCATTTATCCTCTATAGCCAATAAAAATTAGCTTGTAGTTGTGATGACCATTTGCTATTATGACTATGTATACCCTGATATAAAACCATCTCTTAAAACTCAGCTTGTAGTAATAGGTACTACCACTTTTCTTGTAACCTCACACAACTTCAGTTGATATAACCTCCTAACAAAGACACCTCTTCTTTGGATTAGTTCCATTGAAGGCTATTTGTGTTACTAGGCCTGGTATTCCCTTATTATTTACCCTACCTTACCCATTGACACCTCACATCCTTATAAATGTGGGATCATCATGGTAACTATTTACCAACCTACCCCATTCACTTTCATCATAACCCAACACCTCTACTGTTTCACCAAAATCCCCCACCATTATCCCAAACTAACCCATGTGGTTTATCTAATTGGGGAAACCCACTTGGACACCACTAACCCAACCCCTATTTAGAACTACATTGGCTTGATGTCCATGGACTATGTAGGCACTGTTTACAAGTAGCTCGACCACCAACATTTCCCTTTCCTTCCTTTCACCATAAACTATGAGCATACTAAAATCAACCTTAACTAGTTTTGACCGCTTTCCAATTTTGAATCCAACCAACCTAACATGAACTTCATGGTCTTTCAAATCAGGGCATCCCATTTGCAAGACACTAGCCATCATTTTAATCGAACTACATTGGCCTAATGTCCATTTCAATTATGTAGGTACTACTCTTGGGTAGCTCAGCTACTAATAACTAACTCCCCATTTCCTAACTAATTTCCATTGTTAATTGTGCACCTCACCTAGGGCATCCTAAACCAAGACCACCTTGAATAGTCTTTCTTGACACCCTTGGGTTATAACACCACCTACTTTGTCTACCATTTGTTTTCCATATTATTAATATATTTTAATCACTTTTCTAGCTTGTCAATCCCTTTTAGCATAAGGATTGATAGATTTCCCAATTCCCCATTCTTCTCTCCTATCTAGCCACTGTCTCCTCTATTTTATTAGCCACCATCTCACCTTCTTATGCTTTTTATCTACTGCTTACACCTTAGACCATGTTTCATCCTCTTTGTCTCCCTACCTACTCTTCATTACCTTAGCTAGGTATGTCTATCATTCTCCTTCTCCATCTAATTTATGTCCTAACACTCTTAGCATTCCCCTACTTCCTTTTGTTCCCTTTCATTTCCTCATAAGTTCTACCTCATCTTGGATGTCTTCCTTGCTAATTATTTCCCCTATTCTCATCACATCCTCCACTTCATTCCTCGTTATCTCACCATTTTCTCTTTCTGTCACCCATTATCTTTCCTCTTCTTCGAGCCCCACTCTGGGTATTTCTCCTAGAGAAGCCTTCCATAATTACTCTTTTCCTCTTATCTCTTATTCCCCTTTTCTCTCCATCACAGTAATTACTTATCTTTGGCATCTGTAAGAGTATCCATGCTTTGTATCCCTACTTTAATTCTTCCTTCTTGTCATCCCTAATTTTCATCCCTTGTCTTTATCTCATTCTTTCACCCCTTATGTTTCCATTTTCTTTCTCTCTCATTTTAATCACCAAATCTTTCTTCCCTATTCTTTTAGACTTGTTTTCAAGCCTTTCATGGCCACTCGACCATCAGGTTTGCCATCTTTCATTCTCCATTCTTTTCTTTTTTTCACTTTTGCCTTTTTTTTCATTTTCTCTTCATCATTACCTAACACTCCTTATTTTTCATCTATATGACCATGCCTACCTCCTTTAATCCCCCTTGGTCACCTTGATGTTTCTCTTTTCATCCATCTCCTACTCAACCCTTCTATATTTTCCACTTGACACTTTTTAATGCTTTTTATTTTTGTCTTGTTTGCATGGCATGTGACTAGTAAACATGTGAAAGCACCACCAGCTATTTGGAAGAAGTTTCCTTACCCATCCCTTGAGTCTTGCTCATTTTATATCCCTTTTGTTCCACTCTTTCACTGCTATTGTCATCAAGCTAAAAACCATATTCAAATGGGAGATTTGGGATATCTATGTGGGAACACAACCTACTCCCTCAATCAATTAATATTTTATTAATTAATATTTTACTATATTCCAAATCCCCTCAACATCTTTCTTAGAATTCCTTCAAAACCTAATGCTTACTTATTTTAGTGCCCAATTGGCTCAAACATCAAGGGTTCAAATCTTCATCATGACCTATTTACCCACTTTGCTATTTTGCTTCCCCAAATCATTGAACCATACCCCTTCCCTAGCCTATTCATGATGTTATTATGGAGTATGCACAATGTCAGCTTATTTAGATGCTGATGAAAGACCCCATCAGATCACTATGACAATTCAAGTAGTACAAGATTTCCTACAGCCTAGTACAACTTATTTCTCCCATTCTTTTGGTGGTAGAAATTTTAAAATTATTATCCCTTTATTTTATTATGACCTTCTTTTTGTCCTACCCATGTTTGGACTCTCCCATCCTTTTCCACCTTCATTTTTATCTGTGAACTCGTCACCTTTTCATATTGAGGCAACTAATTACCCAACACTCCTAACCTAAAAATAACTACATTAGGCCTAAAGTTCATTTTAGACATTTTGTCCATGGAGCTATGTAGGCAACATCCACTCAACCACCCCATTCCAACCACCGAACCACCTTGCCCATGTCTATCCTGATGTTGGCTATTTTTGACCTAACCTATTTGAATTTTTTACAATGCCCTCACCATATTCTTTTTGACTGTACCAACTAATTTTGCCATGTTGAACATTTAATATTTTTCACCACCTAGTACATGACCCAACCATTGATGTTTTACATGGGATCACTTCTAATTTAAATTCCCCACACATGGGATCACTCCTAAATTTGGATACCCACACAAATACTGCCCCTTTTGTTATGAAGGCTAACAAGTGTACCTAGCCATCATAATAATAGTCACATGGTCTATTGGTCACCTATCTTCTTATCACTAAACTTATTTTACTAACATTGGTAGATTTCATATTTACATGATCTTGACTACCATGCTTAGTCACATTTTATGCACCTATTGGCATCTCACATGCCCCACTACCTTGTAGCACCACCTAGTGCTTCCCCCACCCCCACTCAACTGCTTATTAAACCTACACTCGATTCAGCCTCTCCTCATTAACTTTCTATTTGAGGGGGAAAACCTCTTCCCATACTCAAGGTACCTTGACCATCGACTAAAAAATATATTTTTATTTTGCAACTTGTTAATTCAAAGCCACATAACAAAAAGGGGCAAAATATAGAACTAAAAAACTACACACTTATAGTTCTAGGTGTCTGAATGCCTCAGGACCACCTTAAATCCTCCTAAAACCTTCCTAAACCCTTCTACAACCCTCCTAACTTAACCAAAATCTATATTCTACCTATTTCTATTCAAGAAGTATTATTTGAAAATACCATTTAAAAATAGTTTTTGAAATCACTATTCACTATGGGACCCACTTTCACTATTCATGATGACATGGCATATGACATGGAAAGTGACATGGCAAATGACATGGCATGTGATATGGAAAAATGACATGGAAAAATGATGTGGCAAAGTGATATGGCTTGGTACGCCACCTTTAGCCCCTTTTTCTAAGATGATTAATGACCTCATTTAAGTATCACAAGGGTCCCCACTTGAAATGGGTTGAATTTTTCCTCAAGGGTAAGTCATTTGACTTGGGTTTTCATTTTCACATGAAAATAGACTTCAAAATTGACTTACCTACCCATTTCATACCTTGGGAGAGACAAAGAACCCCCATTTTGGACTTCTTAGCCCCAATAAGAGACTTATTAGCCCAAATTGGAATCTTCACCCACCTCACCTTGACTCACCCATGGCCCCTTGAAAAATGGTACCATATTTGGTCTAAGAACTCTTAAAAGTCATAAATGAGGATAAATAAGGGTGTAACAAAGTCTTTTGTCCCATTTTCAAACCATGTGAACAATTCCTTTTAAACTTGGATTTGCATGCAAGGTAGGGAGACTTGACAACTGCCATAGGAATATTCCACCAACCCCATCCTTGAAATTGGATAAAAATGTTCCATACTTCCAAGATTCCCTTTTTTTTCATGTTTCCTCACAAAAAAACTACAAACTACAAATACCCCCCCCCCCCACCCTCCCTCTCCTTCACCCAAGGGAGAGGTTGAAAAGTTAGAGTATTAATGCCCAAATTTTATTATAGGTGTTCATCCATTTCAAGGAGGTCATTTCTCTTCCACATCTTGGAGGAAAATAATTCAAGGTAACGAATCTCTACCAAAATTTTCTCAAGACATCTTCATCAACAATCTTCAAAAAACCATCTTCATCAATAAACATCTACAAACATTGAGGTAATATTTTATTTTATTATTTAAATTTATTTATTTATTTCCTTTTAGCCTCCCTTCCCTTAAAATTTTCACTCCATTCACTGTACTTGTCTTCATCCCTTCCTCATCTTACCATTTACCCTTTTACCCCTTTACCCCATTTTATTTCTTTGCCATATTCCTCACTTGACCTCTTTCACCTCTTTGCCACACTCGACATATTTTATTCTTTGACTCATCTATACATTTACCTTTTTATCTATTTTTAGCATTGATCATTTACCCAACCTAACAAAATAATCCTTTTTACCCTTACCATTTTACCCAAAACCCAAAACTATGGCCTTGCCTTGACTAGTTTTAGCATGTGGTAGATTTAGTCATTTTTCTTTGAATAAGTGTTTTATTTATTTGTGTAATTAGAATTTATTTTATCATTAATTTAAATTAAATTAAATTTATTTTGTTTTATCATCTTCATTTGTTATTACGGGAGTGTATTTACATCCATCCAAGGAAGCTTTAGCTTCTTGTATCTAGCATATGTTAGGCGGTCCAACCTGCATCTTTGTCTAACCAACAAGATTGTGGTAGTGTTGTCTTATTTTAAGTATTACTTCCAAGACAAAAAAGAGTTCTCTCTTCATCTAGTAATCAATGAGCACAAGTTTACTAGGTACACACCCTTCATCTTGTGTTTCTATCTTTTCTCATAAAAAACTAAGAAAAAAGTGAAAATTTATAGAAACACAAAGCTTGTCTTATTTTTAGATACTACTATACAATTACCAGCCTTATGAACAAAATGATTACAACAATAACAATAACCATAAAATGATGTGGAATACCTGGTCATAGCTTATCTTTGTTCAGGATGGGGAGTTCTTCTCAACTCCTGCTTCTTCAAGTTTCTTACCCTTATGTAACCATCTACATCAACTACCTTTGTCATTTACATTTTCCTTGAGTTTACAGAGATGCACTCATTGATCTTCTTCCTTTCCTCAGGATCCTTTTTATATTTATCCTTCTTCATGTCAACATTTCTTTTGTTTGTCTTTATATCTTTCGAGACATTCCTTTTCTTTGCTCCTAATCCTTTTGATTTGAAATTGTCATGTAACTTAGTAGATGTACTAGTTATGGGACATTTCTCCTTTTCATAACCAAGACTATATTTCCCTTTTGATGGATTTTGAGATTTTATCAACTCATCAAGAATATCTAATCCTCATTTTAACTTGAGACCTTTGTCAAAAAAAAAAAAAGTCTTTTCAAGCTCTTTTCTCAAAGCCACTATCTCTACTTCTAGCCTCATACACTCAACAAATTTTAATTTTAGTTCAATATTGAATACATATTATATTATTGTGGCCTCTTTAACTTGTGTCTTTAGGCTTATCACCATTTGATCAGATTCTTCAAGACTTTTGGATGGTTTTTCAATTTATTTTTGTTCAAGCTTCTTTTTTCTTGTGCTCTCTTTTCTCAACTTATCAATCTAATCTAGAGCACATATGAGTTCACACTCAAGGTCCACTTCTTCCTCTTCTTCATCAGAGTCTTCAACTTCCTCTTGATATAGATGTATGTAATTTGATTCTAATGCCATGAACAAAGAATCATTTCCCTCAGACAGAAAGGCATAATCATGGTCATCATCTGAGCTATCACTATCATCCAATGAGTCATTATCTTCTTTTATATACAAGATTTTATTGTTTTTAAATAAGTTACTCCTTTTGGAATAGTGGGGCTTCATTATTTTTCCATCCACTTCTTTCTAAAATTTATCCTTTTTTTCATAAGGGCATTTCGTAACAAATTGTCCTACTTTACCATAATTAAAACATTTAAAGGGTAATTTACCTTTGTAATTTATAGAACCTCTTTTCAATCTTATGACGATGTTGGCTTCTTCTTCATCAGTCTACTCAAATCCAAATGTAGATGCTTCAACTTTTTCATGCTTGGATTCTTTGAATGTAACTTTTCTGTTGGAAGTATTTGCTTATTCCATTCTCATATCATAACTAGTGAAGGTTCTATGTAGCTCATTTATAGTGAACTTATCTAGATCTCTTTCTTCTTCTATTGTAAATATTTTAGAATCTTACCTTGATGGGAAAGATCTTAGGAACATTTTGACAATGATTGATTCTTTCATTTTTTCTCCAAGTCCTCTAATAGTATTGACTATTTCATTTACCCTGAGAAGGTAGTCTACAATCTTCTCTTCTTCATCCATTTTGAGACTTTCAAACTGACCTCTATATGTTTGTAGCTTGGCCTTATTTACCTTATCATCACATTCATAGATGATTTTTAACTTGTTCCAGATCTCTTATACATTTTGACAATGCATTACTTTGACAAACTTTAATTTACACAATCCACAAAGAATAACATTTTTTGTCTTTTCATTGCTCTCATATGCCTTTTTGAAAGCCTAATAATAGGAGGTAGTAGGGGATATATATCCATTTACCATAGACATCCATACATCAAACCCTAATGAGGATAAATATGCATCCATTCTTATGTTCTAGAATGCATAGTTAGATTCATCAAAGATAGGTGGTTTGTTTGATGAAGATCCTTCTTGACTAGTCATTGTGTTCACTATTCCAAGATCTACTTGAGATTATTAAGTTTCTTTCAAGGAATCATAAGCTCTAATACTAATTTTTGGAACAAAACTATCTACTGAGGGGGCTTGAATTAGTATATCAACTAAAACTAGTCCCTTAATTCTTTAAAAAAAATTCAAAAGTGTATGTAGATTAAAAGATGAATGCAAAGATCACATATACACACAAATATACATGAAACCAGATTTATATTTGGAAAACCCAGAGGAAAACAAATGGTGAAAATAATTGCTAGAATATATTATTATAATCCAGCCTCACATTCAAAGCCTCACTGACAAAACCTCACTGGTTATATTTAAGGACACCAATCCCTTGATTTAAAAGCACCAACTCTAAGGAAGAACCAAATCCCTAACTAAGCACCAACTTAGCTTAACCTCACTAGTTATAATTTTTTAGGGTACCAACCCTAATGAGACACAAATTTCCTAACTAAGCACCAACTCATCTTATCTGATGGCACCAACCAATCAGATCTATGGAGCTACAACTCTAATATATAAAATATATTCATAAATGAATCGAGATCTCTATTCTCTTTATTAAAAGTTTGATTGGTAACATTCTCATATTATGCACATTATCTTTGTGCCTTCTTCATCTCTTCCCCTTTCTCTCTATGTATAGATATATATCTATTTGACACACTTCATCTCTTTCTTACCCTCTTCTCTTTTTTTCTATCCTCTAGTTCTATGTCTATATATTTTTTGTTTGACACAATTTGACTACACAAATAGATTTTTATTTTTCCTAGATATCATATTTATAGACAAATGATATAGGGTTTATTTCTTCTCTATGTTCACACTCAGATTACAAACACATCATATCAATTCTAGACCCCAGTTCATTATGACATAAACTTTAAGTTTCTCACATATCAATTTCATGTATCACACCATAATTATAGATCTCTTTACTATCTATATAATCTATTAGACTCATGTTTTTATGCACATGATCTTTAATGTATATTTGATCAGTTGGATTGATCAATATTATTATTCTGTCGAGATATAGAGCTTATACACAATTTATTACATGTTCCTCTAATTAACCATTTATCTAGACATGACTTTAAATGTTGATCATTGATCTTGCCTTTGGATTAAAATTATGATGGTCTCTATTAAATTTGATCAAATTTAAAATGCATCCATTTGACCACCTTATAATAGGCTCACATTATCTATTAGATCTTTGTATACTTCCAAAAATTACCTTGACTTGGTCATTAAACTTTGACACTTTGACCTCATCTCACTACTTCATATACCTTTGGATCACTTTTTCTCTATCTATCTTCTTGATGCTAATTAGTCTTTAACTTTTCATTGTGTTGATAAACATCAATATCTTTGTTCCATCTAAGTCCACTCACTCTATTGGATCTTTCTCATCTAAGATACCGCATGTTTTTAAATCTTTGAAGAAGCATGATCTTTACTTCTTTCTTGATGTTAAACATTGATCTCTTTATAATATTTGATTTCATTCACTCCATTGGATATCCTTTGCATAATCACCCGTGCACTATCAAATATTTTGACAAGCTCGATCTTTTAGCTGTCAAGCTTATGCTCATTAGGTCTCTATCTAACAAGCTCTATGAATGTGACACTTGTTAATAACATGATCACTCAGAGCTCTTTTTGACAATTTGAATTTATCATGCTCCATTGGATTATCTACATATAATGAAGCATAGACCATTGATCAAGCTTGGACATAATATAAAGTCAAAGACTTAATAAATATTAAGTCCTTTGATCATTACTCAAGATGGTAATTACTATGTTGAGCATCTGGTTTCTTAATGATGATATGTACTTAAGATGTAACTTAAGTTACCAATTCCTAGTTATACCAAGTCAACATTAAATAAAACTTTTCTTGTTAAATCCATGGCTAAACCCTTAGAGTTTTACTAAGAAACCCTATCTAGTTCAAGAGCAAAGATAATTCAATTTTTAGCTCATTCCTTCTCAATTGAACCTATAGTCCATATATTTAAGATGTTCATGAAAACCCAGAACACATCTACCATCTATTTATTTTTAAAATGTACATAGATGAGATTTGTAAAAGCATGACAATTTTACATGACCTTTTGAAATGTTTTTCTAAGTATGGAGACCATTTCATTTCACCTAGAAGGCTAACTTTTTACCTTCATAACTCTTGTCACACTTGGTCGGATGACCTATAAATTTGCACATATGATCCTCTTAAATAGGGAATTCCATCTATATACTTAATTTCTCCTAAATCCTTCATAGTTACAAGATATGTATTCATAAAAATGCCTTTGAGCATTTTCTTGCAAACTACAAATTTGACTGTGTTGGAAAACACTATTAAAATGCCTTAGATCCCTACTTTGCTCAAGCATATCTTTTGTCACACTATGTGTAATGACATTAGATTTAGTGAATATAAACTAAGCATAAACATGAATAGACCCATGTGATCATTTTGTTCTAACACTTTCATGTGTGTAATTTTTGACCCCATCAATATGCTTACTTGGCTCTATTTAGCCCTTTTGCAAATTTGGCTAAGTATAGAAGCTTAGTGAATTATGTCTTAACAGCCAACTTTGCATCCCCATAACTTTAATTGAGATTCATTACATGCCTTAAAATTTGGCACATAATAACTAGGGACTAATGTGATCACAAACATATGACTAGATCCCCCATACTCATTTACACATAGTAATGGTGATGTCAGCAAAATGCCTTCTCATCTTTTTTGTTATAGACCCAAAATGTCTAGATGAACAATATGAAGAATTAGATGAATTTCATTAATGCACACAAGTATTATAGTCATCCTTAACCTCTGATAGGATCATCATGATCACTATATTCATCCCTAAGCATTAGTGACATGCTCATAATGTCATTTTTGACATCAATGACAATCATATTTCCAACACTAATAGCGTCCACTATCCTAATATCTAACCCTCACTAATAAGGGGTCATATGCTCATACACATATCCCATGATGAGTGTAGGGGTCATGTACTTGTACACCAAATTATTACACCCAATTAACAACCTTACCTTTATCACAATCCTTTATCAAGGCCACGACCCTGCGTTTAGCTGACAAGCCTAGTATCTTAATCACAACCTTAAACTATTTTACATGACACATCTTAGTTGGTGAATAGGTCAAGCAAAGGAATCCAGTTGATGGGACAATAATCCCCACCTACACAATCTAGACTATCCCCATTATATATAGTATGGCCAAAGCATTAATCATTAATTTCTCTATAATCTTAAAAAGCCAATCACACTTCATCATTCTAGTCCATAAAATGTAGGCCCACCTTTTTAAAACATAATTTAAAATATCCCTAAATATACTAAATTAATCTTTAAAATTCATCCAAAAGGAATTATTTACAAGGGTCCAGACCTATGTCAAACCACTATTTTTAGACAAGTAATACATAGAGAACCAATATAGTCCAACATGTAATATAGCATAAATTGAAGATCTTGACCCAAATATATTTATACTTATCAATTTGAAGAAAAATAAAATATTATATTATATATTCCCTTTCACAATTTTAATCCTCTAATTTTGGATTTGGTACAAGTTTTTTACTTTAATACTTCAATAAATGGCTTATAATTTTAGATCTAAGTTTATTTTCACATGCATTATTATCTTATTATTTCTTATAATATGTCATTGATTCATGTACTTATATAGATAGATATTTTATATGTACAAGTGCTTCTATTGGTTGTTTTTGTTTCCATATATAAGATTTGATGTACTTTAAATGAAACTAAGTGTTTAACCTTATTTACATGATTAGTTGATGACTAGTGCTGACACTCTTCCCTCTCTATGAGTTGAGATAGATATAGGTATTACTACTATAATGCCATATGCATAGGCACTAACCGAGGTATATATTTGTTTTTGTAATTTAGAATTGTAAGCATATACTTGGTTTAATAATTTTAATACATGTGTACTTGGGGAAAATAGAACTTATGTTTATGTATTATGTATGCAAGATTATCCTATGATAGCTAATAGTCCCAATTAGATGGTGATTGGAGAAACTTCTCATGTTCCTCCTATATTTTGATGCATACTTAGAAAACTTAGCTTGCTATTGGCTTGATTGAGCATGAAAAATAGATTGATCAAGATTGCAAGCTTACAGTAAGTGCACGTGTTTAAATGATTTTTTATTTTAGCTTAAAATTATTTTTTTAACAATTATTTGAACATATTTTATGTTAATTCATAATAATTATTGTATTTAAAGAGGCTTATCTACAATATATCTATGAGCGTAGGACCCATATTTAGACCTTGGAACAATCCAAGGCATTAGAGGGGTCTCCATCTACTAGTAGGGCATTTCATGGAGTCTTCTTCAAGGAAGGCAAAAAGAGGGAGGCTATTTGATAAATAAGATGTCTTACACACATGATATGTACTTTTTTATATTCTTATATGGAAATTTATTCATTTTTTGCATTGTATATGCACATGTGACATTCAAGAAACATTATATACTATGTTGGTAGATGTAATTTTTTATATGGCTATGATGGCCAATCTATGTATTATTTACATTGGACATGTATGTGCCTATATTGTATGCCTATCATGGCTTGATATATATAATTTATATTAAATTTTTATTTCATTATGTGTTATTGTATAGAGTTTTTTTTTCTTCCAAATTATTATCTATATCAGATCATGTATTTAATGTTGTACGTATGCACAAATGAGGATTAAAAAATATATTATTTTTAATGCTATAAATCTTAGATCTTACATAATTTTTTAAATTAAAGTTTTTAAATTTCATTATGTGTAGTGAAACTGACTAATGACACTCTTATCACTTAGGATCAATGGCCTTCTTCTTTTTGTACCTACATCTTGTACATGATTTTAATGTAGATCTTTCTCAATAGCTTGTAAGTGTTGAAGATCTTGATCAATGGTATTTTTATCTAATATTATGTATACACTTATCTACTACCTCAAGACTCCTTATCTTTATCATACAACACAATTCTAACTTTTGAACCCCTCTCTCTTTTATCTTTTCTTAGATTTCTCTCTTTGGTCTTTGTCTTGGATTGTAGCCTTATTTTAGGGAAAACCTCATGTTATGTTCCATAAAAAAACTATTAAAGAAAAAATAATTAGTTTTTTTACAACCCTTTTCCATGCCATTACCTCACATAAAATTTTGGGTTATGTTCCTTTGCAAAATCTTGTACCTCTAGGCTTACTTGACATTCCAGTTAGCCTTTGAAATGAACAAAGATCCAAGGTTTGAACATTATGGAGATAATTTGACAAAAAAAAAACTATATTTGACTACCTTTTTGGCCAATCCTACTTTTTAATCAATTATTTGTCTCAACACTTCACTTAAGTTCAACTTTCTTCTTTAGCCTCTTTCTTACTAGGTATCTTAGGCTAGTTGACTACCTACAGGGTAGTATAGTATGGAATATATAAGTTACAAGTATGAAATAAATTTATTAACTTAATAGACCCTAATAAACACTATATTAAATTTTTTTAATAATTTTTAAGTATTGAATATCTTCCTATGGTCAAAACCCTAAAAGTTAGGGTTTGTAGCAACTATATAGGCTGAGATTAAAAATTATTGCATATAATGTCCAAATAGGACTTCAAAGATGCTATAATATTTGGATTATGTCTTTCTAACATTAATAAAACTTTTTCCTTCAATGAACAAGTTCTCATAACCCTTAGGGTATTCAAAAACAAGAAATCTTTATCTTTCAACATTATATTTTATATGTTAGAAATAGGGGTATGCAGGGTCTCTAGGTTTTTTAACATCAAAGGAATATATAACCAAAAATAATTTTATCACCACATTATATAACCATTATAAACCCTTTTATATCACTTTTTGAATCAAAGACAAGATTTAATACAAAGATTAAAGTATACAAAATTTTGAGTTTAGGGTCCTATGGACTTTCAACGGGAAAGAACTATGATCAAAGTGAAACTTAAAAACTCTTGTTCATATATATGTTATAAAAAGATTAATATAACTCTTCATATGTATTTCATCTCCATATTCTCAACAAAACACTAGAGAAGGAAATATTTAATACTCATACTCTTCACTATCTACCTTGAATGGAATGTGAGGTTACGAAACCAAAACTGACTGTTAACCCAAAATAGGGTATAAAAAGGGTTTATTTAATCTAGAGGTCAATAGGTCAGTTACTCAATGCCACCTAATAGGTCAATAGGTGAATAGGTTAAAGTTGTAAAAATTGTCAAAGTTGTCAAAATTATCAAAGTTGTCAAAAATGTCAAATTTGTCAAAATTGTTAAGGTTTTCAAAGTTGTTAATAGGTCAATAAGTCAATAGATCAATTACTCATTAAGTTTCTAGGTCTCTAGTTTAAGTTGTCAAAGT
The DNA here is from genome assembly GCA_037957365.1 of Torreya grandis. Taxonomy (NCBI): domain Eukaryota; kingdom Viridiplantae; phylum Streptophyta; class Pinopsida; order Cupressales; family Taxaceae; genus Torreya; species Torreya grandis. The sequence continues at coordinate 851,973 of JARHVA010005280.1, forward strand.
TGGTGGATTTCATGTTATGATTACAAAACTCTATTTATGATGCTTCATGGGTGAAAAATGACACCCCAACACATCTGGGGGTTAGATAACCTTTAGGACCAAGTTTTTTCCTCCTTTCAAGCCCAATCGACAAACCCAACACCCATTTTAGCCACAAGAATACCCTTCCCAATACAAGAAAATGTAATTTTCTATCCTAAGTTCAAACATTCATAGAAAAAAATTGTATGCCATTTATATGAACCAACAGATCCTTCACATACCTCCTTAAGCCCTCTAATTATATATCAGAGCACTTGGGTGTAAGCTTTGAGATCAATTTGTTAGACAAGTTGGAGTGCCAGGTCCAAAAATGCAAGTTTTTATTAGTGAACAAGTAACTTCTTAAACTCAAACTAGCATTTATAAATTTATGACCTCCACCTATAAATATATTTCTTTGATAAAATTTAGATAGATAAATTACATGTTATTGTCCCACCATGATGTTTGAATCCACTTGAAAGTGCATTTTCACTATCATTTTGGAGAGTTGAAACACTGACAATAAATGTTGTCAAAGTTCATGTTATGGTTACAAAACTCTAGTTTTTATGCTTCATGAGTGAAAAATGACACTTTCAACACATTTTCAGGAGTGGATAACCTATAGGACTAGGTTCTTGGCCTCCTATCAAGCCCGATCAATAAACCCACCACTAATTTTGGCATCAAGAACACCCTTCCCAATATAAAAAAATACCATTTTTAGCCTAAGTTTAAACATGCATAGAAAAAATTGTAATAAATTTTTATGAACCATTAGATCCATCACATACTTGCTTAATCCCTATAATCTCATCCTAAATCACTTGGGTAGAAGCTTCTATATTAATCTATTAGACAAGTTGTAGTGATGGGTCCAAAAATCCAAGTTTTTGTCAGTGAACAAGCAACATATCAAGATCCAATTAGAATTTATATCTCCAATAAATCCACCCAAAAATATATAAATTACATGTTATAATGCCTCCATGACATTCAAATCCACCCAGAAGTGAATTTTTGTTACCATTCTGGAGAGCAAAAACACTGACAACAAATGTTGTCAAAGTTGTGGTTACAAAACTCTAGTTCTAATGCTTCATGGGTAAAACATGACACTAATAACACATTTAGGGTGGTTTTATAACCTATAATAATATGTTCTTAGTCTCCCTATATTTTCTATTGATAAACCCACCACCCATTCTGACCTCAAGAACACCCTTCCCAATACAAGAAAAATGTGATTTTTTAGCCTAAGTTTAAACACACATAGAGTAAAAATTTTAAGCCATTTATGTAAAACATAAGATCATTAAAATACATAATTAATACCCTAATAACACCTTGGAGCACTTAGGTGGAAGATTCAAGATAAATTTGTTAGACAAGTTGAAGTGACGAGTCTAAAAATGCAAGTTTTTGTCAATGAACAAGCAACATCTTGAGCTCCAACTAGCATTTCTACCTCTGAGACTTCCACCTATGAATATATCACTTTTATCACATTAAAAAATACAAATTACATGATATTATATTGCTAAAATGTTATAATCTACCCTAAAGTGCATTTTTAGTACATTCTAGAGAATGAAAACATTGACAATAAATGTTGCCAAAGTTCAAGTTGTGATTGCAAAACTTTGGTTCTAATGCTTCATGGGTGAAAAATGACACCACCAAAATATATGGAGGTGGGTTGAATAACCTCTAGGTCTAGGTTATTATCCTCCCATCAGGTCCGATCAACAAACCCACCACCCATTCTGGCCTCAAAAACACCCTTCCCAATACAATAAAAATGCAATTTTTTAGACTAAGTTCAAACACACATAAAATGAAAAATATAAGTCATTTATGTAAACCATTAGATCCATCACATACCTATTTAATCCCTCTAATCACACCATATATCACTTTGGTGGAATCTTTGATATCAATCCATTAGACAAATTGTAGTGATGGGTCTAAAAATGCAAGTTTTTGTTAGTGAACAAGCAACTTCTCAAGCTCCAACTGGAATTTCTACCTTCGAGACCTCAAATTATGAATATATCACTTAAATCACATTGAAATATACAAATTACATGTTATTATGATTACATGACATTTTAATCCACCTATAAGTGTATTTTTACTACCATTCCAAAGAGCAAAAACACTGACAACAAATGTTGTCAAAATTCAAGTTGTGATTGCATAAATCTAGTTCTAATGCTTCATGGGTCAAAAATACCACTGCCAACACATTTGGGGGGGGGGGGGTTGATAACCTTTAGTAACATTTTCCTTTCTTCCCATTATTATTTATCGACAAACACACCACTCATTTTGGCCTTAAGAACACCCTTCTCAATATAAGAAAAATGTAAATTTTTAGCCTAAGTTCAAACACACATAAAACGAAAATTGTAAGTCATTTATACAAACCATTAGATCTATCATGTACCTCATTAATACCTCTAATCACACCCTAGAATAAACACATATAAAACCTAATATTATCTTAGTTTCAATAATATATAATTCTTTATTGACAATGTCAATCACATGAATGTGGAAGCTTATCTAACATCACTAGTAAAAAATTATAAGTAAGAAATTAAAAATAAAATTTATATATGTAATACTTATAAAATTAAAAAAAAATAGTAAAATTGATTACATATACATTTGAAAAGTCAACATACTTTATATTTCAATCCAATGAACCACTAGGATCTACTATCACCTTGATAGTATCAAGAATAGCTTCATGATCTAACTCTTGGAATTTCCATAGTTTCCTATCTAATGGCCTCCCATGATACTTTTGTAATTAAATACTCATTTCAAGAATTAAATTTGAATAGTGTAGTATCTTCATGTGCATTTTTAACTCTTCATATAACCATTGATATGAATTTATTATAGGATATCATCAAAACCAAGTTTTAGTGACTACCACTGACCTAGTAGGATAGTCAATGTTTTCTCCATCTATAACTAGGGAATTCAATTTCTTGTTTCTCTCTACATAGTGATACAAGTAGTAATTAGTGCCTTATTTGTTATCTTCATATAAAATAACTAAAAAAACATGCTCTGTACATAACAAAAAATCATTTTTAGCAATAATATGAAGATATATAAATAATTAGAATGAATTATACATAATGAAAAATATTCTACCTAGCTGCACTAGATCGGATAAATGGTTAAAGTCATCTGATGATTTCATATCTATAAGTTCAAATTATTTTGGAACCTAATATGTGTTTATTGGGATTAGAGGTTTGGAACCCCAATCATCCACCCACTCTTGTGACTCAAAATCATTTTGAATAGAGTCCACATATGTAGAACAAAAACATGCCAAGTGTCTCATATGAATAGTCCAAGAAATTACATTTGAGATATGTTTTGAGTGGAGCTCACTTGACTTCACTAGAGTCATACAATACTCATACTTTTCCAATTTTTCTTCCTCTATTAACCAAAAATGTCTAACAATAGTAGAATTAGGTTGGGCACTATGACACATGTTCTCATTACACCATTCAACCATAGTTTTTACTTAAGTCAAATGAACACCCTCTTCAAATTTCAACTCTTCCCTTGGAATATCTCTTTTTAAAAATTCTCTGGCACTTTCATGCTCCCTTTTTCCAGGCAAACCTTGGTGAAATTCCAAATGTGTTCTACACCTATGATAACATGCATCCTACTCAACCATAAAAAATACATGCATTTTTGAATTATGATGTGCAATTGTCTAACCAAATGTAATGTTGATTGAAATTAATGTTCCTCCAACTCAAATATTGGTATAACTTATTAAAAAACTTTACACATACTTTGAACAATGTGATCTATAATCATTGATATAAAAATGGTACTCGATTAATATTCTTGTAGTTGATATGTACTATCAGGTGCATGCATGAATGTTATATGCATGAATATGGAAACTTATGATGAGTCATAATAATGTTATTGAAGTTTAATTTGGGTTTTGAATGTGTAATTCTCTAAAAAATCAACTACTGAAACAATAGAACCAAGTGGGAATGTATCCTTGGATATATTGAAATGTTCATTCAACCATCTAGCCTTCTGTGTGTGCCTTACATAGTCATAAACAATCTTCTCCCTAAATTTGACTAAATTATTTTAAATAGGTATCTTTTTTGTAACAATCTCACACCTTTTAGATTCTTTGTGATCTTTTACTTTATAAGTCACTAATTTATATTTACTTAAACCAACTAATTCCTATCCATATGTAATTTTAATCTCCTCATGGATACATTTTTTTTAAGTTTGGCAATCCACCACAAATTTTGTAATTTCCATTTAAACATGATTTGTTGCAAAATAATTTCCCATTTGATCTTTTGTAGAATATATTTGGAATAAATTCCATGGCTGATTTTTATGGCAATTCAATGTCACACTCCTATAAAATGTTAGTATGAAAATTAAAATGAATATAGTGAAAAACGTCATAGTGCATTCAAAATTTAATATGTTTCCTAAAATAAAAAGACATGTATGTGTGATTTATTTTAACATTAAAAGGTTTTTACATCTCAAAATATCTTTGACAAATAGAAATTTGTGGATGTTTTTCCAAAAATTTAGAGTAAAATTGTGTTTGATTCATATCTAATAAATTTTTTGGATGTGGTTCACAATTACAAGAACCACCTCTTCTTTTCACAACATTTCTTGCATTGGGAGAAACTCTTGTATTATCTTTCCAAAATTGAGTAACCCTTTGAAAGTATCAGATAGAGCCTTGTTCTTTCATGGAATTCTACTAGAGAATGCCCAGAGCTCATTGGTATTAGGTTCATTAACTCTTGCATGTATTTCAATTGGTTTCCTTATTATTTTTATATTTATATGAAGTGTTCCGCTTATTTTTGAAACCATTCTTTTTTTAACTATTATATCACTTAATGAACAAGTTATAAGCATACATTGGCTAGCATTACAATCTTTGGTGCATGATTTTGGGCTTACAATATGATATGCATCATGTAGATTTTCAATAATTTCATCATTTTCATCATCCATGTTAGATGTTCTTAGTCCTAATGTGTACATTATTGGTCTCATCTTAATCAATTTTATCAATGAAACAAATAATTAACATCTTTGACTATGATACTACAAATTATGAAATAAAATATCCCAAATTTATTGATCCAATATTCTTGAATGGCGATCATACATTTTGTTATGCATTGGCTTTAAAATATTTTCATCAATTTCAACTAAGTACTTGTCTTTTCTACACATAATTCTTGGAGGTGTTGGTAATGGTAGAATTTGTTGAGAGGGTGTTTCAAAATGGTTATTACATTCATTGTCTAGAGGTGGGATGATATTAAATTTTTCATTGTTAATTTCTTCATAATATGTTTCCATGAATTTTTTTTATGTTTAATTTAAACATTATTTGTTTCCATCAAATTTTATTCATTAATTTGGGGTGAAGCATCATACATATACTCATCATCAACAAAATTAAAAACTTGGAACTTTGAATGTGAACTTCCAACATTAACTAATTCATTAATTTCAATTTTATTATTATTCATTTCATTATTATTCATTTTATTATGGTCAATTTCAACATTATTAGATTTATTATAGTTAATTTCATCATTTTTTAATTCATTATCATCAATTACCTCATTATCTATGACATTTGGTTCATCAAGATTAGGTTTTGTACTTTGTTTACCATGAACATTTTGCATTAGTAGCTTGTGTTTCTCTTTAAAATATTATAATTCCTCTGGTGTTTTGTTCATCAACAACTTCTTCCTCTTTGAATGTGATCTATAACCCATTAGAATAGATAATTAAAAACTTTTCAAAGGTGGAGTCAATTACACAGGTATACAGATCTCATAGAATGTTTTTATAGATAGAAGTATCAATTTGGGATAAAAATAGTCATTGATAAGTGAGCCTATCACTAAAATAAAAATAACATGATCACATTACTAAATAACATGATCATGCTATCTTCCATAAGGTCCCAACACACCCAACCCATTGAGAAGCTAATATGGATAATAGCATGATCGCATTACTAAATAACATGATCATGTTATGCTTTACACAAGGTCCCAACACACCCAACCTAATGGGAAGCTGATATCAACAATAACACAATCAAATTATTATCAATATTAGTTATGGGGTTGACAATTGGTAATGAGGAGCGAGTATTGCCTGTGTTAACAATAACATGATCATGTTATTAAATAATGTGATCATGTTATACTTAATGTTGATAAGGTATTACGTATTAGGGATTAAGGCAAATTAGTTCATAGGGTTTATGGATTATGGATTACAGTTTCTATTTTAGGAATTAGTGATTACAATTAAGGTCCAAAGTGAAGGTGCACAACTATGAGGACCTTTCTTAATACTTGGAAAAAGAAGCTCTGAGCATGTTGAAGCCCCAAATAATAATAATAAGTAATTAATAAAAAATGGGTTTTTGGGTTGTCATTATACCCTAGATGTCGGACATGCAGATTGAGTGAATTAGTTAAATGGGTTAATTAGTTATGTGATTTAGGCCAAAATAAGCCCTGTGAACTTAATTATTAGTCTAGAAATGGTGTTAATTTTGAGGCTAAAATGATTTGTTTAAGGTTTAAAGAGTTTATATTTATGGTTTAGAGTTTAGGGATTAAGAAAGTTTTAAGCATTTAGGCTTAGGGTATAGGTTTTAATTTACATTTATACAATTGTTTAGGAAATTGGGGAAATTTTGGGAGCCTTAAACCTATATCTATAATAATAGAATGTGAATTTAGGATCTTGATTATCCATAACATCATCAAAGATTGAGCCTATAAAGTTAATTATGGTAATGCGATCCAATCACTAAGGTAATTAAAGAACACTTGAGCTACTTGTGACACATATTTATGACTTGATTACCTTCATGTTTGCACATTTATAATAAAATTAGGGTCAATTATGCCATGTAAATTTTATATAATTGATTGAGCCATAAATTTGGTTTAGGGTCTCAATTTTTCCCAAATCACACATGGAATTGCATAAATTGACTAATTAGATCAATTCATGATAGAAGATCAATCTTTTGATTTTACCCTAAATCATATATTGCTATTGAAGACCCTCAAATTGGCCTCAAATTCCTCCTCAATTAAAAAAATCAACTACCTATCCTCCTCTTTGGTTAATTATGTTGTAGGGGCTTGAAATAGCCCTAATTTACTAAATAGATACATAGAGCTAGAGTGGTACTCCAAAGGGTTTATCCATAGGTTTAAAAAGTGCGTAAATTATGACATCTTATGATAAAATCAATTATATCATAAGGCATGTATGTTTGTGATGCATAGTGGTCATTAGGGAATAGGGCTTACAATTTAAATGTTTTATAGATCATTAGGGATTAGGACATAGGGTTTAGGTTTAAGGAATTGTATATTAATGTCTAAGATCAATAGATATGCCATGTGTTCAAATTGGATTCTTAATATAAAGGATGTTAATTGTGACTAAATTGAAGTGTAAATACTTATAAAGTAAATGGTTTATAATTTAGGGTATAGTGTTTAGGGTTTATGGTTTATAACCCTTCTAAGTTTTAATGTATATACATAGTTCCTAGTACACAAGGTCAATTACAAAGATAATTGAGGACAATTTGAATTGTATGGACCCATTTATGACTATAGAATATGTTTTTTGGTTGTGATTATACCATGGATGTCATGTCGCATATGTAGATTGAGTGAATTAGTCAAATGGGTAAATTGGTCATGTGATTTAGGCCAAAATAAGCCCTATGAACTTAATTATTAATATAAATGATGTTAATTTAGGCTGACATGATTAGTTAAAGGTTTAAATAGTTTATATTTGTGGTTTAGAGTTTAGTTATTAAGAAATTTTTAAGGATTAGGGCTTAGGGTATAGGTTTTATGGTACATTTATACAATCATGTAGGCAATTAGAGTAAATTTGGGAGCCTTGAACCTATATATATGATTATAGAATGCTAATTTGGAATCAATTATCCCCCACATAATCACAAATTGAGCCTACAAAGACAATTGTGGTAGTGAGTGATGCAATTTTAACCAAGTTCATCCCTATGAACCTAATTCTCACTATACATATATAAAGGATGGTAATTGGGGCCAAATTTATTGGTTTAGGGTTTAGGTTTTATAATTTAAAGGGTTTGGGGTTTAGGTCTTAGGGAATAGGGTTTGGAGTTAAAGTTAAATGGTACAAGGGAACTTAGGGTTTAAGATATCATATACAGTTTCCATTCACTAAGTTAATTAAAAAAAATTTGAGTTGAAGAATATTTATGACTTGATTACCTTCATATTTTCACATTTTTGATAAAAATAGGGTCAATTATGCCATGTACATGTTATACAATTGATTGAGCCATAAATTTGGTTGAGGGGCTCAATTTTGTCCATCTCACACAAGGAATTATATAAATTGACTAATTAGATCAATTCATGATCAAATATTGATCTTTTGATTTTTACCCAAATCATATCTTACTATTTAATTCCCTCAAATTGGCCTCAAATGCTTCCTCGATTAAAATAATCGACTAACTCTCCTTTTTTGTAAATCGGGTAAACCTGAGCTCAAAATAGCCCCAATTTATTGAATAGATGCACAAAGCTAGATTGGTACTCTAAAGTCTTTAGCCATAGGTTTAAAAAGTGGATAAATTATGACATCTCATGATAAAATTAGTTATATCATAAGGCATGTATGTTTGTGATACAGTGGGCATTAGGGCATATGGCTTAAAATTTAAATGTTTTAGGGATAATTATGGATTAGGGCATATGGTTTAGGTTTAAATACCTATATATTAATGTCTAATCACTAGATATGCTATGTGTTCAAACTGGATCTTCCTATAAAGGATGTTAATTGGGACTAAATTGAAGTTGGTAAATACCTAGAAAGTAAATGGCTAACAATTTAGGGTATAATGTTTAGGGTTTATGGTTTATGAACCTTCTAGGTTTTAATGTATATACATGATTTAGGGTACACAGGGTCAATAAAATAGATAACTGATGACAATTTGAATCACTTTGACCCATTTAAGACTATATAATATGTTTTTGGGTTGTCATTAGACCATAGATGTCATGTCACACATGTAGATTGAGTGGATTAGTCAAATGGGTCAATCAGTCATGTGATTTAGGCCAAATTGAGCCTTGTGAGCTTAATTCTTAGTCTAAATGATGTTAATTTGGGCTAAAATGATTGTTTCAAGGTTTAAATAATTTATATTTATAGTAAATAGAGTCTAGGGATTAGGAACTTTAAGGATTAGGGCTTAGGCAATAGTTTTAGGGTATATAATGTACAATCATGATTGTGATTGGGGAAATTTTGAGATCTTTGAACATAGATCTATGAAAAGAATGTGAATTTTGGATCAATAATCCCCGACATTATCATATATTTTGCCTAAAAAGTCAATTATGGTAATTACTTATGCAATTTTAGCCATGTTCATCCCTGTGAACTAATTTCTTACTATATATAAAGGATGTTAATTAGGGATAAATTGATCCCAAGGGTCTAATAAACTTCAATGTAAGGATGTTTATCCAGATGATATAAATTGGGGATCCAAGTGCTCACCATATTAAAAAATAATTATTTTTTCAATTTGATATGAAATTCAGTCTAAAGGAGTGATGTGCAAGGAATTTGGGGCTTACTTGGCCGTGATTACATACCATATTGAACAAATTGAGTATTTGATACTAGAAGATACATAATTGGGGCCAATCGAGACTTTCCTAAGGAATTATGTCAACATAATTTTAATTAGGGCCCTAATTGCACACCTTATTCAAATAATTGAGTGTTATCATGAATCTGATATGAAATCATGACCAATTGAACCCTCTATAAGGAATTATAGATCCATCTTTAGTAGCAATCAGGATTCTAATTGTGCACCAAATTCAACTAAAAATATATAATGGTTCAATATGATCTATAAAATTTAGTTCAAACATGCCTTGTGTAAGAAATCTCATCCTTCTACTATCGATAGGGGGCTCTATTGGTCCCAAATACATAACATATTGAGTCAACCAAGTATTTAGTTTAATTGAATATGCAATTATAGCCAACCAAGGCTCATGCAAGTAACTTAATACGTCTAATGTCAATTACAACTTCATTGGCCCCGATTGTAAACTATACATAGCTAATCATGCATTTGGTTTTATCTCTTCTATACATAATTAGGGCCAATTGATCCCCATGAAAGTAATTTTGTCCATATAATGTTCAAGTTAGGTTACATTAGCCTCAATTTCACACCATATTGAACCAATTGAGTATTTAGGTTCAATATGATATGTAATTGGGGCCAGTCAATCCCCAAACAAGGAATTATATCCATCTAATGTCATTTGGGGCTTTAATTACACCATTTATCAATTGATATTTTTTTAATACTATACATAATTGAGGACAAATAAGTTCTATGTAATTAATTCCTTCTACCTAGAGTATCAATTTAGGCATTTTTCACCCCATGCAATGAATTGTGTCCATCTACTTTGTCCATTATGAATAAGTTTCCCTAATTGCACATCATAATTAACCAATCAAGTATTTTCTTTAGTATAATATTCAAAATTAAGAGTAATTGGTCCCTGTGTAAGGAATTCTTTCAATATAATGTCAAATAGGGATTTGGTAGCATAGGTCATATTATATAACAATCATAAGACTAATAGGCCTAATGGCTCCTATTCAAGTTTAAGATGTTTAGAATATATAAAGCGATCATGTTTTCAATATGATCATGTTAATTATTGTGTTATTAACACGATCACATTACTAATATCATCATGGTATTTGAATTTGAATTCAATTCCCATGCCTTTTGGCTCGAGAATGGATTGGATTCCAAAACCAAAGGCTTAGACTGTCAATGTATAGCCAAGTAATGAAAGGTATGAAAATAAACAACAAATTTCAAATTTGATTGCAAAATACACTAAGAATTTCAACTCAAAAAATTCTAAAACTTGATACCATCACAATGATAATTTTCTCCTCTTTCCAAAAATATGATTCTTATATTTTTTGGACTAATTTAAGGTTTCAAACTATATTTATTTCTAACTATGCCTTTCTTAGGCCACTACATGCTGCAAACATGCATGCATATACATGTTCATGTAATTTATGTTTCATTGATCCAAGTGAAAAAACATTATATGGTGACGTAGTATGCTTAATTATACACACATTCAAAAAAAAAAATTATTTTCATTTTTTTTGAGGTAGTTAGACCTGACTCATGGATGACTGTCTATTTATTTATCAGTTTTTAGGATCTAGTTACTTGAAAAATTCATAAAAAAGTATTCATTAAAAAATAAAAAAAAATATAGGTGACATTTTAAAATATTTTATCTAAATTATCTCTAAAGGGTCTCAAATAATATTAAATGCTACTCAAAAAATGGTGCATGTCACAGCCATCGATCTACTATGTTTTCTAAAAAAAACTAGAGTTCCTCTTCAAATTTCAGATGTTTGACCTAGTTATACTTAACTATTTTCAAAAAAATTAGTGTTTTGTAAACTAGACTTGAAATTCTACATTTCATGTTTTTACACCATCTTCAAATTTGGACTGTAGATATCTCAAATAATCTATAGAACTTCAAATTTTTGAAATTTCACAAAAAATTGTGTCCACTAGTAGGCCACTTTTTATCCCTCAACTTTGTGTACTTACCACTATATAATGTTAATTTGGGATATATTGGTATAAATTCACATCATATTGGGATCAAATGAACAATAAATTGATTCATAGGTTAATATATCTCCAATTATCATTCAATGCTATTAAATCTTGATAAGAACAGTGGTCCCAAACAATAATCTTAATCAAAGAAACTTTAATCTTAAAACTACTATGCCTAATGGCTGATATTCAAGTTTTAGGGTGTTGGAAATATATAACATGATCATGTTATTAAATAACATGATCATATTGCTAACACAGTTAATAATGTGATTGCCTTAATAAGGTAATCATGTTATTAATGTGATCATGGTATTTGAATTTGAATTCAATTCTCACGCCTTTTGGCTTGGGAATGGCTTGGATTTTTGAACCAAATGCTTGGACTATCAATATAAAAAATGAAGTTTGAAAGCTATCATAAAAAACAAAAAAAATCAACTTTGATAACCAAATACACTAAGAGTTTAATACTCTCACAATGAGCATGCTCTCTTCTTTCTAAAAATATTAGTTTTATAGTTTTTAGAATAATTTAAGGTTTTAAACTATGTTGATTTCTAATTATACCTCTTTTAGGCCACTATATGTTGCAAACATATATGCCTATAATTGTTCATTTAGTTTGTCTTTCATTAATATAAGAGAAAAACAAGTTGTATGATCACAAACTAGGCCTAATTATACACACATTTAAAAAAAATGATTTTCATATTTTTTGAGGTAGTTAGATGCACTACATGGATAACTATCAATTTTTTTGTTAGTTTTTAAGATCTATTTAATTTCAAAATTCATAAAAAATATAATCATTGAAAAAATATAAAAAAATACAAGTCACAAACTAGAAGATCTTATCTAAATTTTCCCCAAAGGGTTTCAAATAATATTAAACTCTGCAAAAAAAATGGTGCACTTCAGGTAGTCTATCTATTATGTTTTTGAAAAAAATAGGAGTTCCTCTTCAAGTTTTATATATTTGACCTAGTTAACTTAACCATTTTTTTTAAAAAAATAGTGTTTTGGAAACTAGACTCAAAATGTTACATTTCATGTTCTTACACTATCTTCAAATTTGGAGTGTAGATATCTCAAATTATCTACATAAATTCACATTTTTAAAATTTCAAGAAAATCATATCCATGGGTAGGCCACTTTTTATCCCCCAACTTTATGCACTTACCCCATGACTTCCTCTATGGTTCACCTCCCATAGGGAGAGAATCAATATATTTATCTGGGTTCCTAGTTATATCAGGACAACAAAAATTATGATGATGGTTTAACTATATAATGATGACATAGTAAAGCATTGAGGTTAGTTCCTTTGGGTTGAAGAATTTGGCTAGATAACAATCTTTTAGGGATAACTATATCTAATCTAGGTATTTTATGAATGTCTAAAAGTGTTATTAATAATATACCAGAATCAAATATGGCCCTTGTTAACCATACTAGAGGACCTAGTGTACATAACTAAAGTGAATCTTTAACAATTTGAAATTGTGGGCCTCCTTCTAATGCCAGATAAATTTATATTGATGTGTGTTTTAAGCACACCAAGATAATCTCACAAGGAGACCTCTAGTATTTTAGGATTAGTTAAAATATTCACTCTAAGGCACAAGTTTTGAAGTATCAATTTTTTAAATGTCTATGTCATGTAATAGTGGTGAGTGGAGTGGTTGTTTACCTCAGATGGTTCAGATATGACGTGTTCTAGATTCTACTTAAGGTGGATGGGTGGATGTAACCTAAGGTGTAATTGATCAAAATGATAAATAAGAGGGAAATGTAGGGAATAAAAAAATGGGATCATTGACTCAACTAAAGAATAAACCATTCCAAGCTAACTTTCTTTATCCTAGTCCAAGCAAATGTTTAAGAACTAGCACCTGGTGTAAATTGTCATTAACAAAATTGAAAAACAAACATAGTTAATAATCAAAGGAAATTATTACAACATACCCTAAAATCATCATCAAAGATATGGTTCAAACTATATTTCATAGCACATCCCTGCCTCTAACCATTAACAAATATGATCAATAATGAATGAAAATCCAAACTAATGATTTGTTTAATGTGAATAATTAAAAAGTAAAAGTCACAAAATCTATTCAATATTATATTAACTTAATGGATTTTTTTATAAATTAGAATAGGTCACAATTCAAAACAAAATTATAGAATAATCCAATAAATTTCTTAATTGTATTGATTGAAAAAAAATTCTCCCTTTGGAATGAGGAAAAAACACATATTCATAGCATAGGATGGGGACTCCTAATCCTCTAAGCTCAATTTAATTCTACAATTTATAAATATGGACTATGTCAAAATCATGTAATGTATGCATGTTTTACAATATGAAAAATTATAATTCCTAATTTAGACAAATATTTTCTTTTATAAAATAACTCATAGCCAATAATAATAAGAATATATCAAAATTGGAACCAAGTCTTTGTTAAATCTAACAACTCAACCTGAATCAAAGAATTAGTGTATTTGTAACATCTCCATACATGGTGATTGCAACATCAATTAGAACTAGAGTGGCACCTAGAGTCATAGTAGACATTGGAATTTGAACTGAATTTGTAGTAGTTATTGAAGGTGATAATGGAGGTTTTATATTCGACAAGGTGAAAAACACTGGTCCTATAAGATTTTGCACTATAGTGTATTTAAGTAACATAGATGGAGGTTTTGATAGTTAACACTAAGTTTTAAAGGCTCCCATTGAAGCAACCAACTCCCATTGTGCTTGTAAACATTTGTATTTATCCATGCTAGCAACAAAGTCTAACGCTATTATCTCAAAATCAATAATATATATTTTGGACAAAGTTGTAAATTTGTCCATTAGTTTCTTTTGCATGGCCATAATAATTTTAAAATCCAAATAAAGTGTCTCTATTTGGACCACCTTGTCCCTAGAAAATGTGACCAACTATAATTTTTTAATTTTTTTTTATAGGTGGTGATCTCCACCTCTGCCTTAAAACTATCTTTTACAAGTTGTAGTAAAATTTTGAAAAAAATCTTAGTGGTTATTCCTCCCTAAGGTGTATCTACACCTATATTTCTTATCTCCCATTTGACCTAAATTGTCCTTTTTTCTTGATCATAAAATTGTTTTACTATTCATTAGATCTCATGGTGTCATGATACCAAATATGCTTGTTTAGTAATTACATGGTTTTGTGCTAAGGTCACATCCTGTTCAAACATGAGATTGAGGTGCCAATATGTTTTTATGATAGTTTATTTAATAATGAAGGTTATATCTAGGCATGCAGTACCATCAAAGTCTACTCAATGGCTTGGGTTTGAGACGATGAAATAGAAAGTGGAGGGTTGTCTAGGGGTCTCATCATTGAAGATGGAGAGGTATCCATGGAGGATAAAATGAAGGGTGTATTTGGTTTAAGGAAGGTAGGAATGGAATTTATCCAACCTATGCTTTTTATTTGTGGAGGATTCCTAATAGTTTATTTTATTTCATCTAGATTCTTGTATATAGAGACTACTAAAGACTTAGTTTGAGTGTCTTGATCTAAATACATCCCTAGTTGAGTGGATGTGTTTACTAACATTGAATAGGTGGGAAAATGGTTTTATATATTAAATCCTCAAAATATACATGGTAATTGTTTCTCCTTTGTTAGTGGTAAGAAGTAATGGATGAAATTATTATAGTTTGGGTGCATGAATGTGATGCAAAATAATCTCTGGAACCAGTAGTAAAAGAATCAAAATAATAGACAATAAAAGTTGCCTTCATAATTATATTATAAATTGGAACATTTTTTCCATAATTCTTAGTAGGGAGATCATCTAAAATTTGAATTATAGTTGGTTCTACAATTATATAAGACTATGCAACTAATCCACCCATAAGATTAGTGTGAATTATTGTAGGAACTATAATAACAACATGGACTATCTTGGGAAATCTTCCCTACTAAGTTTTGAAGTAGTGTCAATCCCTATTCTTGTAACATCAACTACATTTGATTATTCATTTTATAGAGAAAAAAATGAGAGGCTAAGTGGATGGTCATAATTTTTTCTTACATCACATATTCTTAAATGTTGTCTAGTCCAATTTCCCCTTCTAGGTTATCTTCCTTTCTAGGATCCTCTTCAACCTGAGTATATAAATCACTTAGTGTATCACCTACATACTTTGAAGGATTATCTTATTCATAAGTAAGTTTTTTAGCTTGGAGAGAAAATTATTGATTTCTTTCTTTCCTATTATAAGTAAATATAAGAAGAGGAACAATAATAGTAGTAAGCCTTGGTGAGGAAGGAACGGCAACAAATTTACGTGAAAATGTCATATTGGTAGGTACTAACATAGAATCAACATTAATAAGAAATGGTAGAGACTTAGTAGTAGTAAATAATATAAATAAAATAGAAGTAGATACTTGTGTTGAGGACACAATGCCAACTGCATGTTAAATGGTAAGGGAAACACTTATGGAGATTATGTTGGTTGATTTGAAATAGTAGGTGAGGCTAGACGAGTAGGATGGATAAGAGATAAAGGTGTTCCCAAACCCATTTTAAGAGAGGGGTCAACACTTATATATGGCCTTACTATACCCATAAATACATTTTTTATTAATATGCATGTCATTTTATGAGGTAGTCTCTTGTATCTCATGCTTAGAGGAATGCTTTCCTAGGATGGAAGTATTTCTTCATTATTTATGTCCTTAGCATGCTTAGGATAAATTTTAATGTCATATTTTATTCTGTGTGCATCCCCTAATAAGCATTGAGTAATTACACATATATATATAAGGACTTTAATATCATTCTCTGTGTTGATGAATATGGGATCATGACCATAAAATTCATGCCCATATTGTATTTTAGATTTATTAACATTTTTTAGGACTTTGTAAATAATATTTTTGGGATGAAAAAATATAAACAATCTTTTTTTAAAATCATAATAAAATCTATCTTTATGTGCTTGATATATGTGTTCCCATTATGTATACTATTGGAGATCAATACTTTAGGGATGTTTATGTATAACCCATTGTCTATATGGCTTCAATTTCTAGTTCACTCTGTTGGCTAAGTAGAAATTAATTCATTGATCTAACACTTTTTCAAGAAAATAACATGGTATATTTAATGGGGCTTCATAGGATCCTTTGATCCTAATAACTCTATGGTCCAAATAGAACCAATAATTTCCCATTTTCCTGATTGACCTTTTAATTTGGTCATATAACATTTGAATGCTTTTCTTGTTAATGGCTAGATATATTATTGGGTAAAACACATTGGAGATATTTTGTATTTTCCAATCAAACCTATAGATATATAAGATAGATAAATAATCACATATCTTATTTTTTTGATATTCTATAGAGGGATCCCAATGTTCCTTTTATGGGGGTCATAGTAGCAGTTATTAGATCTACCAAATATTACATCATATAAAACTTATCATTATGCCTATTCTCAACTTTACTCATATGAAACTTCAATTTGAATATAGCCACTTATCTTAAATATATAATTCTTTTTGAGTTTAAAATAATTTCGATTAGAGGGATCCAAATCTCTGTAATGTAAGTGATGTCAAGGAAACCTTGTAACCTATTTAACAAATCCATTGTCATCATCATCTAGGATAGAATCTTATAATTGTGATGTTATTGATTTGGATACTTAACATGATAGTGTTTGGGTTTATTGACTAACTCTTCAGTGTAACTTTTATATTATTCTTATCTAAACAAGAATCTATTATAGGCTAGTTATAGGTTATATTAATGATCAATGATGATCGCCACAATAATATGATAAGATGGTCTAAAATTTTCTTATAACTATTTGCACATCAAATATATCCTAGATATCTTTCTAAAAAAATTTTAGTGGGGTCAAATAGACATCATATGTGAAAGTATTGGCTTGTTGAAGATGATAATAAATAGAAAAATAATACAATATTGACTAGACATGTTCCAGTGGCCCAATCAAGGATTTACATACATACCAATAATATCTTGATATGTGGATAATCCAAAAATAGCCCTAATATAAACATTGGTGTTAATTCCTATTCATATGGTGTTGAACATTTTATTTAAAAACATTATTGTAAAAAAATCCTATTAATGTGGGATTAAATCCCACCCAAAATGTGTGAAAGCATTATCTAAGCCTAAAAATAAGGCAAATGAAAGGGGATATGAATCACAACATATTGGTTTCAAAGATTACACTTCAGCCCATTAAAAAATGGCTTTGGAAACATTATAAGAGGATCATTGTTGTATTTTAAAAAAACAAAGAGAGGAAAACATGTTTTTAAGCCTTTTGAAGGAGAGCATGTAAGAAAAAATTAAGTGTTTCTTATGAAGGAAAGAGAAAATTTCATACATGATATTTTTGTAGAAACTTCCTAGATGTAGAGCATAAGTTATCATTGCATGCCAAAGTCATATTTTGATGTAATCATTATACAAAAAGTAATTGTTTTCACTATTTAATAAATCAATTTGAGTGCTTTTCAGACCTGGAGATGTAGTCGTGAAAAGGGTGAGCTCTATTATCAATTTGGTTTATGTTTTATCTATTTTTTCCATTTGATGATAATTTTTATAATAGAATTGAACCTAGTTTTTAATCAAATAATCCAATTTCATGTCAAAATATATAAAATGAGAAAATTATTGATTATTTGAAATTGGTAAATAGTGAGCATTTTGCATTAACTAAAAATTCATAGCAAGTTTGGTATCAGATAAGTTGATCAGGTATATTATAATATGGTTTTTTGAATTTTTATGTTTATATTTACATGTTAACCAGGTTTAAGATCAATCATGGTGAAGGATCACTTGAATATTATAACCAAAAAATTGGTGAAAAATGTGTAAGTCAAGCGATGGATTCTCCTAGGGGAGAACAAGACTCATAAGTGAGCTTCCGTCAATATTTTATAGTGATGAAGAACATGGAAGTAGAGTTGTAATATGAAAAGAAGAAGAGGATAAAAGGTGAAAATGAAGGTAAATGAGTAGAATAACCCTCAATGAGTGGTAATGGTAAAGGAGAAGAGCATCCTAAATCTCCTCCATCTCCTCCGAAACCTTCTAGTTCTTCCTATTATGAAAAATAAAGTTTATGATTATGTTTCTTTCAAGACAAAGTTTGATGTTGAGTTTGATTTGCCAATTTATAGTTGATAGCTTAGTGTAGAGAAACTAGATAATTAGATCAAGTAGATTTCAGAATTACATTATTTAGAAGATTACAAGTATTGAAGAAAGAAATTCAACTAGATACTCTTTGATTCATTGGTACAACACTCATTTATTGGGAGAGTAAGACACAAGAAGATATCATTAAACATAGTAAAATGATTTATTCTTGGATTTATTTTATTTCTACACTAAAAAATTAATTTTATCCATTACGCTAAATTCAACAACCTACTATGGATTGGAAAAATTTAAGGCAATCAAAGGGTTGTAGTGAACAAGATTACATTCAAGAGTTTAGGAAAAGGGTTTTCATTTTAGACATTTCCCTTTACAGTCAAGATACTCTTTTAAAATGTATTGGGAGGTTACATAGTTATTTTAGGCATACTATACTGATGTTTAACCCCACTAATCTTAATAAAGTGTGTGTCTAAGCTACACATATTGAATCAAGGGGTAAAGAGACCAAGGATAGGGAACACTTAACAAATAAGCTCAATAAACCACTTGAAAGAAAAGGTAAAGGGAAGGGTAAATTAAACCCACCTAGATGGTTAATAAAGAGGATGCGAAGATTTTTTTTTGTCTCATTTCAAGAGAGAAGGACATGCAGAAGCTAAGTGTTGGAAGCTCCACCCAGAATGTAGGCTAAAATGGTTCAGGAACAATAAAGGTAGGAAGACTATTGTACAAAATAGTTGGATCTTAGATATGGTTCTTGTTATGAGACCAAGGTCACCACCATGGGCATATAATGTTTATCTTCTTCCTATTCTAGCACTAAATATTTTAATTATCTTTATTCTATACATTTTATATCTATGCATGATGAAAATAAATGAGTTGCTCGACATTAAAGTGATTTCTAAGCATACTAAGTTAGATAAGCTTTTTGATTGTGGATCTCAAGCTAATTTCATTTATAATTAAGTTATGAAAAAATTATGCCTCACTAATAAACCACATACTAAGCCATATCCTTTGGGATGGGTTTGTGATGGTGCTAAATTATAAGTCAATAAAAGATGTAGGTTGAGATTTGAAATCACCTCCAAATCCATTGATGAGGTATATTTAGATGTGGTTCCACTTGGTATTTTTAGTGTTTTACTTGGAATTCCTTATTTGTATGATATAAAATAAATATTTTATGGGGAAGTGAATGAATATTTGCTTGTAAAATATGGTATTGTATACATTTTAAGATCCCATCATATAAAGACAAACATATCTCTTGTATTTTTAGGACATATGAAAAGGCTTGTCAATGAAAGAAAGTAATTTATACTCATGATTTTAAAATCCAATGATGATGATAAATCCAAGTCTCTATAAAGTTGTAATCCTAAAAATACGAGTGAAATAATTAATATTTTGTCTAACTATGATGATGTTTTTTAGGATACATAAGGTTTAACTCCTACAAAGCATATTCAACATGAGATGCAATTGTAAAAAGATGCATCTCTTCCTAATATTGGCATGTACAGGTTGTTCTTGGTAGAGAATGAAGAAATAAAGAAAAAGTTCAATATTTTATTGAGGGAGGGGTCATTTGGACAATTAGTTTTCCATTTGGTTCATCAATTATTTTGGTGCCAATGAAAGATAGCACTTTCTAGATGTGTGTGGATTTCTAAGCACTGAAAAAAATTATGGTTTAGAAACATTACTATATTCCTTGCATTGATGATTTTACATCATTTGGAAAATGTTGTTTATTTCACTAAGTTAGACTAAAAAGTGTTTATCACCAAGTTAGAATTAGTGAAGCTGATATTTAGAAAATTAATTTTAAAACTAAGCAAGGTTTATTTGAGTGGATTGTTATTCCTCTTAATATTTTTAATACACCCACCACATTCATTTGGGTTACAAATGATGTATCTAGGACATTCATACATGGTTTCTTGATAGTCTACTTATATGATATTTTGATATTTAATGAAACTTGGAAAAACCATGTAAAGCATATTAGGAAAGTCTTAGAAACTTTGTAAAGGGATAAATTTTATCTAAATATGTTTAAATGTGAATTTGTAAAAACATCGTTAGTGTACTTAGGCTATGTATTTGGGGGTGGTGAAGATAAAATTTATCCCTCTAAAGTTGAATCCATAATGAAATGGCCTAATCCTAATAATGTAATTGAAGTTAGAAAGCTTCCTAGGGAAAATCCAATATTGGAGGATGTTTATTTCTAAGTTTTCATTGATTGCATATCATTTGCATGATTTGACAAGTACTAAATAGGTATTTCAATGGGGAGAGAAACATAGAAAATTATTTGGCATGATAAAATAAAAGATAAACACATCCCCAATATTAGCACCTCTAGATTTATAATAGCCTTTCAGGATTGAAATTGATCTAGGTTATTATACCATGGGTGCAGTTTTGATGTAAAATCAAAAGCATATTTGTTACTATCATGAAGCCTTCACTAGTATGGTAAGGAGATATCCTACCTATGATAATAAGGTGTATGCTTTGGTCCAAAGTATTAAAAATGGAAGCATTACTTAATGGACAAAGAGACAATCATCCACATAGATCACTAGTCTTTACAATATC
Organism: Torreya grandis; assembly: GCA_037957365.1. Taxonomy (NCBI): domain Eukaryota; kingdom Viridiplantae; phylum Streptophyta; class Pinopsida; order Cupressales; family Taxaceae; genus Torreya; species Torreya grandis. Next base: position 873,646 of record JARHVA010005280.1, read on the forward strand.
TCCAATCATAGTCAAAGCTAAAAATACAAGGTACTTTCATTGGATGGGGTTTTTAAAATAATTCCATCTCATGATAAGATATAAGAAAGATAAAAAAAAAAAGTATATGATATGATTTTAAGACCTCATATTGTAGCATCTTTTCTTGTGTAGTATTTTTCTTTGATGCATGAATGTTATAAGGAACAAAATACTAAAAATGTTTATTTTAAGGATGTCTATGAAGATCTAACCCATGGAAGTAGGTTGAATAAATAGACTATCACATACATGATGGACTATTGTATCAGCTTGGTAAGCTATGTGTACCATAAGATGAAATAATCCATGTTATTAGATAAGCTCATACTTCTCTTGTTTCAAGTCATTTTTGCATTGGGAAAATAATTGCACAGTTGCAAAGCTTTTGTTATTGGCTTAGAATGCATGAAAACGTATCCAAATATGTATAAAAATTTATTATATGTGCCATTAGCAAGCCTAATAATAGGGAGTTAGGATTGTATACCCCACTTCCTATACCAACCCATCCATGGGAGAGTATTTATATGGAATTTTTTTATGGATTGCTTATGTCTAGAAAGAATCATGACTATTTATATGTGGTTGTGGATATATTTACCAAATGTATGTTTTGATGCCCTATAAGAAAACTATCACAAGTGAGGAGACTACACGCTTGTTCTTCAATAATGTTTAGGTTCATTTTATCTTACTCACATCTATTATTTATGATTAGAATTCTTAGTTTAATGGGAACTTATGGTCATATTTGTGGGACTTTATGACATGAAACTCAATAAGATCACTTAATTTCATCCAAAAATTGATGGTTAAACATGGTTATTCAACTATATAATGGTTCATTTACTTTGAGGATATTAAGATAAACATTTCAAGCTTTGGCATGATCACTCGAGTTAGGTGCAACAAGATTTTAATTGTGCCATGCATCCTTATAAAGGTAAATCTCCTTTTAAGACTCATTTTCATTATTTGTCTATGTCTCCCCTAAACATCACTTTTGAAAAAAAAATAATGATGAATGGAAGTAAGGATGAATACAAACTTAGTAGGTTCATCTAGAAGGTCCAATCCATTCATAAATTTATCCAAGAGAAGTTGTAAAAGATCCAAACCAAGGCTAGGCATGACAAGTATTCGGTTTATCGCCACTTCTAAGTTGGTGATCTAGTTTGGCTTCACATAAGAAGGCAACACCTCAAAGATGAAGGTTAAAATATTAATCCAATAAGGTATGGTCCATTTATTATTTTGGAGAAGATTGGTAATAATGATTTACAGTTAGAATTATCACCTTACATGCAGATCTATTTAATTGTAAGTGTGAAAAAACTTTAAATGATATGAGCCAACTATAATCATGGATCAAGATGAGACTATTCAAGTTCACTCTATATATTATTTTTCTCTTGAATATCTCGATGAGTTATAGGAAGACATGATTCTTGAGATGAGGATAGGGACATCATGAAGAGGAGATGTTAAATACCTATAAGTTGGGCTAAAAAAAATATAAGCAAGGTAAGGTGGATGGAAATTGAAAAATTGAGGGAGTTGTAGTTATTTTCAAACTAAAAACAAGACTTTAGGTGGTTCAAAATATTTTTAGTGGGGATGAGTGATCCAAAAAGATCCCCATAGTGATCTGATCAGATGGTTTGTAATTTTATTGAAACGACCTACACATAATATAGGTCCTTAAGATATTTCCAATGCAACTTGAATAAGGTCAAATGGACATTGTATACAAAAGTTATGGCCTATTAAAAGTGACAAAAAACATGAATAAAAATAACATAATGTCGACTGGAATGTATAAGTGGCTCAATTAGGGCTTGACACATGTACCAATGGTATCTTGGAATGTATATTATCCAAAAATATCCCTAAGACAAAGATTAGTCTTAAGACCTATTCATATGGTGTTTAAAATTTCATTTAAAAACATTACTATTAAAAATCCATATTAATGTGGGATTAAATCCCTCCCAAAATGCATGGAAGCATTATCCAAGACTTAAAACAAGGTAGTGGAAGGGGGATATGAATCCCAATATATTTGGTACAAGGATAAGGCTTCAAACCAAATACAAGGGCCTTAAAAACGTTTCAAAAGGCTCATTATTATATTTGAAAAAAAAGATAGAAAACTTGTTTTTTAGTCTTTTGAATGAGAGTAAGTAAGAAACAAGTAAGCAATTATTTTTTTATGTAGGAAATATTAAATTTAATACAATAAATTATTTCAAAAACTTCATAGAGGTAGAGCAAAGGTTATGTTTGTAGACAAAATTCATATTTTTGTGTAAGAATTATATGAAAAATGTATTTTGCATCATTTAATAAATTGGTTCAATTGATTTTTGGACCCAGATCCATAACCCCCAAAAGGATGAACATTGTTATCAATTTGGTTTGTGTTTTATTTGTTTCTATTCATTTACTTATTGTTTTTAATTTGTATTGAATGTGATATTTAATCAAATAATCTAATTTCACATAAATAGATTGAATTTGAGAAAATTGTTATTAGTATTTGAAAATGGTAAATAGTGAATGTTGATATTAACTAACAATTGTGATCAGTTAGGAACATGGATTCTATAATACTTTTCAAATTCATTGCCTAACACATAAGATACAAGAGTTGAAATGCATGGTAGGTGAAGGATGTTTCCAAGTAATTTCCTATAAATTAAAAAAAATTAAACACGAGTTCAATTCATGGAAATACCTTAGCTTTGGTGGCTTTATCATGTAGACCGACTACCTTGATTGCTAGTAGGTCATTTTTGTATCTTTTAGTAAATGTTGATAGATGGTTTTTTATGTCATATGGCTAAGTTCCATCAACCTTGAACCAAATTGTGTAAGAACTTATGATTCAATACTATTGAGTCAAAGTCTGTATCTATATAATTGATTCTTCTCATAAATAGAGGTGGTTCTCTTGACAATGATGTCATTAAATTAGCTCTCTATATCATCTTGAGTAGACATGAAAATTTTAGGAATTTTTATTGTAGTATAACTTGGATAGTAATTCCTTAGTTAGCTCATAGATAATGTAGCTTTAATTTTGATTTTCGGGATAAATATATCATGGGTTTCATTGGGTCTGAGACTTCAATGCATTGGATCGTCACTACATGAGAGTTAATAATAGACAATAGTTTTGTATCTTGTCAAATCCCATTTTTTTAATTTAATTTTATGAAGTCAACTTTTATGAGATTATTTGCCACATGGTGCATTGTCTTTATTTTTGGCTACATTGCCATCTTATAGAATCATGTATTTTGCCACGTTTCCATTTATCTTCTAATTTAGGATTTCCCTTTGTTTATATTGTTTTATTCATGGTGTGACATATGGTTTGTAATCTCTTAGTCACTTAATTTTAATATTTTCCTTATGTACATTGGACCTTTGGTCATGGTTCTACAAGATGCCAACATGTGGCATGATCTTGCTTATTTGGATAGTCATAACATATGTAATGTCTTTCCATATGTCTACAAGCTTCATGTTTCTAAGATGTTTCCATGTCGAACTATTACATTAATCCAATTGATCATGACACTCATATTATCTTTCTTACTTTTGTAAGATACAATTTAAAAAAATAATACCATGTGGATGATTGCCACTCTTCTTGATGGTTTTTTGAATTTGACTATGTACATTTGCTAAACATGTTGTGGCTTTCTCAAATGTTGATATGTGGAACAATGATGTTAATAAATTTGGTCATAGAGCCTTATAAAACAGTAATAAGTTGTCAATCTCAAATGATTGGGATTGTGACAAATGGTATGATCTTACTTATCTAAATGTCTATTGAGATTTGAAAATTTTAAGATCTAATGTATAATTATGAGTGAGTGATACAAAAACATGTGACTTGATCTCATTGATTCAAAACCCCGGGTATGCTTAGGATGTATACATTGAAGCTGGTAGGAGTGCATGCGATGATGATAAGTGGTACCATTTCATTGATACAAGTCTGGATTATTTGTACATAAGACGAATTAACACGATGATACCACATTGATGACAGATGCTCGATCGGATGGTTCCAATGGATTAGGACTTAGATGAAGCCATAGATGAACAACAATAAGACAAGTGGAAAAATCTCACGGATCCTAATGCTTGCTGATAGAAGAAGGCTGGGACACTTTGTACTACCGAGAAAGAGAAATCTCTATCAATACACATGGCACAATCTCATCGATTCAGATGCAAGTACATCAAAAGTACACATCCACTCTTTAATTTGATAGTATTTTAGGTGCAAAATAGACATGTGGCCAAAGGTAGTGTTAACCTGTAAAGTCATTTTCGATGTTAAAGGAACCTTCATTCATTAGAAACTGCCATTGAACCGCGGAGCGTTAACCAATCTGTACAAAATACTATTAAATCATAAACTTCTTCCTTTGTACTGCGATGTTCTCGTAGGGCCGTGATTAGATGAAATGGATGACTCTATCGGATTGGCGATCCTACTTTGAAGTCTATTTCTATATACCCACAAAGCTTTATACTTTTCCCATTTCTTTATTTTCGTAAAATGCAGGCGGTCCCCTTGTTTTTCGAATGGATGATTATACCCATTAACAATATCTGTGTACCATTGCCATTGATGGAGACGGAAAGATACAGACATCAGGTGATATTGATGTTACATTTGTGAAAATTTCTATTACGCCCCAAAGGTGAAGTACATTCAGCTGCTGGGTATCCCATCAAAGATCTAAAAATATATACGATACACCAATGCACACATCGACCGTGGCCGCCAGGTTAATTTGAAGTGTTAGTATGGTTTTATCCCGTCCTGGGCGACATGTTTTAAATGCTGTATTCGATTTAATGAAAGAATGTAATTTTCCCGCGTAAATTTAAAACTAATGTAAAATTATATTTTCAGGCAGAGGAAATGAAAGAAAAAAAAGGCTAACATTTATATATCACAAGAACAAACTAATAAATTAAAACAACTAAAAATTAAGTAATATATATTCTTTACATTTCAGGGAATAGCAAAAAGTGTAGCGAAAATGAAGTTTACTTGTAAAAAAGGCAATTTTCAGATACTCTCAACATAATATCAAACTTATTTTCATAAATTAAAATTTCATATATAAATTAATAATTTCTTTATATAAACTAATATATTATTAATGTTACTCTTAATAAAGTTGATAATGCATCAAGAAATACTCTACATCCTTATACACAATGAAATTTAAAAAATAAACTAACCCTGAACATAAATATCTTTTGATATATTAATTTTGATGGCTTTCATGACAACCAACCCTGATATTAATCGCAAGAATATATGTGTGTGTTTTCTTTTCTTTTTTTTTCTTTATATATATATATAGAGAGAGAGAGAGACATTCTTGCGATTATGGAATAATTCTACAGACATTGAAGAGTTTTCCATTTTCTTTTAAACATGTTTATTCCTCTAAAATTCATCAAAGGAATATTTCCCAGAAATACAATTTGGTTCTGTAGCAATCAATAAAGTGACGACAATGTCAAATTTTCATGAAACAATTGAACCATATGATTTTATTGCATGAATCAATATGTATATAACTTAGAGGTAGTTAGAAAAAGTTTCCAATCAAAATAATTGATCTCCCTCGAATGGGATAGATTTATGCATGGGGAAAACCCCTCAAAAATGTACATCAATATGGGATAACAATTTTTAAGTATTATTTCAATTCTAAAATCCCCAAGGCAAAATATGGAGCATAATATATGTGAAGACACAAATGCAATAATGTGTTTTGGGACCATGTCCTTAATTTATCTTTCTAAATTGAAAGATATTTATCATTGGGTTTTGTCGTAGACTATTACACTTCAACCTACTCCAATTGTAAATTGACTGTAAGATTTCTTAGCATAGACATAGAAAGTAGAAGCTACATAGTCATATTATGACACAAAATTTATAACTTATACAATGATTTTATCAATTAAACGTATCATTGATTCACCACAAATGAATTTTATATGAGTATGCATTACGACATGAGGGTCAATATGGATTGAACACATGGTTTAGTCTCAAGTTATTATACTTCAAGTTGACCCAACTATCAATCGATTATAACCTTACACTCCATGAACATAAGAATAAAATTTATGTGAGTCTGAATGATGACACAAAATTTAAAACTTATAAATTATTTTATTATTGAACTAAATATATCGATGCACTAAAAATAGATAAATGATTTTATTAATTAAATATTCAATTTTTGCACCCTCTTCATTGTGCTTCTCAATTAAGGTGTAGAATAAAATTACATGTAGAATAAAATGACATGTGTCTTATCTAGTGCCTCAGAATTTTAAATTTTTGTTTTCAATAAAGATCATAAATACTCTATTTTTTGGATATAAATCATGTGTCTTGCACTCCAAGCTACACCAAAGTGAAAACCCACTATATTTACATTTAGAATATGGCCATTATCAAATACTTTTTGCTTTTGGTAGGAACACATAAATGATTAAAATGGAAATGTGTAAATAAACTTTAGTGATGCATACCTTAAGGTATTCCTTTAATGTTGTTAATGGAGTTCAATTTTTATGGTAAAATATGTATATTATAGGATGGATTTTAATGATGCTTTACATTAATAGATACATTTTCACATATGCACATTCCATCAAAGCTTAAATAGTATCCTCTTGTAATTTGTATCTTGAGGCATATATGTTTATATAGTTTCACTTTTTATAAGATGCACATACAAATGGAAATGATATATTACCCAAGGGAAACATACTTAAAAGAACTAGATTTGGATATGGACCATTGACATCAACTTTTTCATGCTTATTTTGATCAAGATATGTGACATTTGATATTTAAGAAAAATAGAAAATAAATATGAGGCTTGTTACATTTTTGAATATTTATAAAATACATACATATATTATTTTTAATTAGCCTTTGTGATATATCAAAGTATTCAATGTCTATTTAATATATGTTATCTAAATGAATGAGTTAGCTTATAGATGAAGTAATAAGTTTACTAAGATATGAGATAAGTATGTCATCATATTCTATGTATAAAGATAGATAATAATGTTCTAGAGGAAGCTATAAGTAGTCTATAAATGGATGAATTTGGATCATTTAGATGTAAGGAAAAGTAAGAAAAAGGAAATCAACATAAATAATAAGAAAAGTGAGAATCTAAGAGTAGAAGAAGTATTTGTGTGCAACTACATCAGTTTTTAGTAAAAGTTTACATCATGTTGATTTTATAAGTATGTGTGCATGATATATCATCATTTAAAATTTGTTTAAAAATATGCATCGTAATAATTCCTTCAAATTGGCATTTTATGATAAATTAAAATTGGTATTAGAGCTCAGTTATTCATCATCATATAAATCAAGAATATCAAATAGATTTTATCAAAGTTAGATCAATTAATCAAGTATGGTGGGCACAAACATCTATAGTTTTACTCAAAACTAAATTCCTCGGTTTGATAAAAAAAAATTATGAGTATTGTTGCATCCAAATGAGTCAAATTATTATGTTCTCAATAGTTATGGGATATTGTGAAAAAGGGTTTTAAATGACTGACAAGTCAAGCTTACATAATTCCCTTACATATTTGCTTCCCTTACATAAGTTATTCACTTACATAAGTGCAAAAATATCTTATTAATAAAAATAAAGAAGAAGGATGCCACGGCACTATTTTTCATCTACCATGAAATTGATGAGTCAATTCTACCAATGATTATAACACAAATAAGGTCAAAGTGATCATGGTAAAATATACCAAACTCATATCTAGTAAACAATAAAGTCAAATTTTTCATAATACTATCAAAGATATTTTTAAAATTCTAAATGAAAGACTGATATTTCATAAATATTTATTTTACTTATGCAATGAGTATATTAATTCATATATTGCTTTATAGATACACATTATAAGATCATGTTTTAGTGTAAAATATTTTAAGGAGTCTTCCTATTTTATTTGAACCTATTGTTTTAGTTATTAAAGTTTCAATATATTTTTTTATAAGTATCTATAGATGAGATGTTGAAGTCTTTCCAAAATCATAATGAAAACCTAAATAGAAAAATAATTTTTTTCCTAGAACATTCATTGAAATCTCAAGTATCTACGAGTAGCATCAAAGGCATAAGAGGTAGAGGAGGAGATAACAAAGGTGAAAGATAAAGAGGAAGGACCATTAATTTCCTTAAATAAGGAAAAAAAATACCAGTTTTTTTACAAACATAAGATGTAGAGGTAAAATCTAACCATAATCATACACATGGAGGTTATATGTAAGACAAATCTCATTTTAAATGTCATAATTATAATAAATCTGGTTATTATTCAAATGTGTATAATAAGAAGTGCTATATTAATATAAAAATAAATTTTTTGATTTTATATAATGTTGGAATTGTAAATATTAGTTCAATGTTTATTTCTTGTAATATGGATAAAGGAAGTAAAAAATAAGTGTGGTTTCTAGATAGTGTTTGTAGAAATCACATGAGTGGTCACAAGGATATGTATGCAGAGGTAGATGAATCTATGAATTCAAAATTAAAATTGGGGAATGATTAAAAATTATCTCTCATGGGTATATCGATCATAAATTTAAAAATAAAGAGAGCAAAAATAACTACATCCAAATTATGTATTATGTTCCTGGTCTTAAACACGATCTAATTAGCATTGGGAGACTAATACAAAAAGGATATCAAGTCTATTTTGAGAATGATATATGTTATTATTGATATAAATGGAAATAATAAGTTAATCATACAATTTATGATGAAAAATACTAATATGTTTTCTGTAAGAATGAAAAATGAACTATGAGTTGATATTAAAGTTGTTATAGTAGATCAGTCATGGATGTGGCATCTTATATTTTGTCATTTGAGTATTAATGGTTTGAAATTGTTATATAATAAGAATATGGTAGAAGGATTTCCCTTGATAGACTATTCAAATAAATTTTGTAGAGAGTGCATTCTTGGATAATAGCTTTGATTGAATTTATTCCCTTAGATCGATGTGACTATATGTAGACACCTTCTATTGGAAAGAGTTTATATTTAATGAAATTTATTGATGATTGTAGTAATAAAACTTGGGTGTCCTTTTTAAAATGCAAAAATTGTTTTTTAATGTAAATATTTCAAAGCCTTGGTTGAAAATAAAATTAGATATTAAATAGAAGTTTTAAAATTAAGTAGAAAAGGTGAGTATTTATTTAATGAATTTTTTAATTATTAAAAGGAAAATTGAATCAATAAATAATTCACCACAATGTATACACCTCATCAAAACTATGTTGTGGGAAAAAAGAATACTAATTGAAATGGAAAGAAACTTTTTGAAACTTAAGGACTTACCAAATTATTATTGGATTGAAATAGTAGTAATCTCAATATATCTTCTAAATATATGTCTTAAAATGAGTGTTTATGGTATAATTGCTCAAGAATCCTGAAGCAACAGAAAACCTAATGTCTCTCACTTAATATTTTTTAGTTGTGTGTTACAATCTAATGTGCTAGTTCAAAGGATAAATAAATTAGATGCAAAAGTAAAAAGATGTAATTATTTGAGATACAAGGATTCAAAAGCATATAAAATGTATAATATAATCACCAATAAAGTGATAATTTGAAAATATGTTGAGATTATCGAAGAAGAATCATGAGTTGGAAGCATTAATAATAATTCAGATATCATGTTATAAATACCTTCAAATTAAAATGAGATAAAAAAATGAAAATGTGACATCAAGTAGTATCCCAACTTCACATGTTTTTATCACAATGACACCTCCAACTCCAAACAAAATTTGGTCTGCCACCATACATCTTCCCTAGATGACACCCTAGGATCAATTATAGAATAGGCCACATCAAATCCAAGGTATGTCTCAAGAGACACCCTAGTAACAACTTCAAATCCCTATTTTCTAAGGTCTCACTCTGCTCACTCACAAAAGATAAGAAGTATTAAAAAAATATGAAACTTCAAAAAATGAAGAAGAAAATAATAGTTTTATATATGTTGCATTATTTACTATAGTTGATCCAATGTATTGGTATAAACCAATTGAGAATTAGAATTGATAGAAAGGGAAGGATGAATAAGTTGATCCAATAGAGAGCAATCAAACATAAAATCTAGTGAATATTCAACTAGGGAATGATGTTATTAGATAAAATTAGGTCTACAAGATAATTTTCATGCTGATGTAAATATTGATAAGCATAAGGCAAGATTGGTTGAAAATAGGGACTCACAACATCTCATAATTGATGCCAATGACACTTTCTAATTGTAGCTAGGATGGATATAGTCAACCATGTTTTAGCAACTATAGCTCAAAATAAATTGAAATTTTATAATATGAATGTGAAGTAAATTTTTTTGAATGGAATATTTGAATAATAATTACATGTGTAACAACCACCAGGTTATGATATGTTTATCCATGAGATCAAAGTCTACAGGTCTTAAGTAAGCACCAAGAGCTTATATAGTCATATTGACTTGTACTTGTTGAGTGATGGTTTTAATAAAATTGGTATCAAACCAAATATTTATATCAAGATGAATGATCAAAGTGAAATTTTTATTTTATGTCTATATGTTAATGATTTGATATTCACATGAATTTTGACAATCTAGTTGTTCAAATTAGCAATGAAGAAAGAGTTTGAGATGACATTTTGAGGTTGATTTTTTTCCTCATTTAAATAATTAAAACAAATGATGAAATTTTTATTTATCAAGCCATGTATGCTATTGATTTTTTGAAAAGGTTTAGGATGTTGAAATGAAAATTATCATCTAAACTTAACACAAGAGCATCAACCTTGTTAGAATGAAAGTAGTGTAAATGGTCCAATGAAGGTGTGTTTTGAGTCATGAGAGATGTGATGGATCCTATAAGGTCCCATGGAATTTTTTATATTGATTTGACTTTAGGTAATGTGTGATTTAGATGCTTATTTTATCTTCTCTACCTAAAAAAACTTAATTGAAAATTTGAAATTGTCTAAGTGTTTTGGAGGTCAAGAAAGGTGTTCTTGATGTGTTAGTATGAGAATTAAATTAGGACTGTTAAGATGACATACATAATGTTATGAGGAGGGTGATACCAATGTAAATAAGCACAAATATGTAGGTAATCCTAGTTAAAAAGATATTTCAAGAATGTGTTGTAATAGCCTCCTATGTAGAGATGACCTCTTAGAGGTAGTTATGTAAGAAGAGAATTATGATGAAAGATTATAGGAATGCTATAAGAGGTAAGAAGAGAGTATAGATTCATTAGTTAATATAAAAGGTTAGATGAGAGGATATTTATTTTAGATAAAATAAAGAACCTATGGAGTAAACACAAAAGAGAATGAAGGTTAGCATATGCATTGTATGGGCTGAGTATGTCTAAAATTTAAGAATGAAATCAATAAAGAAAAGGTAGTTGTGTGTTTTAGTAAATTTTATGAATATTAATAATTATATTATAATATTCATGGATTTTTATATTATTTAATTTAAATATTAAAATATAGTCCAAGAACTCAATTGTAGGTGTGTGTGAAAATTCTAGGTGTTTCTTGATTTACAAGAGGGAAGGAAGTGCATTTAGTAGTGTTGTAGGTGGCTATTGAGATAAGTTAAATAATTAAAATTAAAGAGGATTTATATTATGATATATAATATAAATATTTAAGGTTTGAAAAAAAAATTAGATCCTCTAATTAAAATTATTTGTAAATAGCCTACTTGTTATCCTGTGAAAAACACAACCTAGGGTTGCACTAAAAACATGGTTATAACTTGAAATGTGTTCAATTATAGGCTATGAAATTGATAGGTTAGATATAGGATAAGTTTTATAAGGCATCAAAGTTGATTATAAATCAATAAGGTTCTTGAGGAGAGAGATGTATTAGTTTCAAGGTTTACAATTTAAGAGTTTAGGTTGAGTTTAAGAAGCCTAAACACAAAAATGAGTATAACGAGCAAAAAATATCTCAAGGAGAGATGAATTTTTTTTATAAAAAGGTAAATTATGATTATATAAATTAGATATTTAATATGTTTTACAGCATCGTACTTAGGTCATTTGAAGCAAACTAGGTCTAAGAAGCCTAAATAGGCAAAATTGGGAAAAGAAGGTAAATAAATTAGTTATTTAGCCTAAAAATTTGAGTGAATACTAATGTGGATATAAGGTATCTAAAATTGGTTTTATTTAATATTTTATCCTTATAGGTTTTTCCCAATAAGGAGGTTTTTGTGTTGGAGGATTACAAAGAAGACTACACCATACACAATAAAGAGTTCATAAAAAGAGTTAATGAATGAATAGAGGTTTAAGATCAGTTGTTGTAGATTGGATATGATTGAGAGAAGAAATAATAATTATACTAATGTTTTTATAAGTCCTTGATGAATAAATAGGTTTTTTGAAAAAGTTTGAAGGTGTCTAGGCCTATGGTCGTAGAAGACAATAGATGAGTTTGCATAAAAGATATATTGTCAATCAGGTATAAAGGTGATTGATGGATATTATTATAAAATAAACTACAAACAAAGATATAAAATATATAGATAAAGGTAGGTGAACAAATATCAAAAAAATGTTTTTAGTGATCATGTGGAAACCACCTAGTAATAGCAGACGTTAGTGGTGGTCTCTAAATAAATTGGTATTAGAGTAGCTAGATACAATTGGGAAAATAAAGATAGATATAAATCAAGAAAACACAATGTACATTTGTTTTTTTTTGTCTTTGTGTTTATGTTATATAAATAAAGTTCATGTTATGCAGAGTATTTATAAGTTAAACCAATATGAAAGTATGACTCATTGAGATTAGCATAGATAATAAATTAGTGAGAGAATAATATACAACCACTAATTCCAAGGTGAATTACTTGATACTAGGCAAGAAAAACTTACAAAAAATAGAGAAAATAGAGCATGGAAGCTTAAGAGGAAAGATATAAATTATGGTAGTAAACTTGAATCCATTAAGGCTTGAATAAGGTTAAGAGAGTTGTGGGAAACCCAAGCAGAAGATTAGGGAAATATGAGAGAGAGATAGAAGAGTTATAGGAAAAATATTAGAGAGAAAGAGAGACCTCTATGTGGTCAAAAGAGGCAAGTTGACTAAATTGTCAACAAAAATAAGTCTAAGTGAGGCCTAAAGAAAGATAGGAGGAAGATGGAAAAGAGAAATAAGGTGCATGACTTGAAAAATATAGAGAACCATAATGAAAATATGGTAAAAAAATACCCAAAGAGGAAATAAATAAATGCAATAAGGAATGAGGTATAGAAAATTGTAGAGAGGATAGTGTTCATCATGAAGCATATGTAGTAATAAGAAAGTCAATGATTTAGATGTACTATGAGAAAAAAGGTCAAGTGGACTATAAGGATAATCATGGTGAAATAAAATAATATTAATTTTTAAAAATATAAGAAAGTAGTGACAAAAGAAGCACTTGAGAAAGAGCGTAAGGAGAAAAAGAGAGTGTTCATTACAGAGGCACTCATGGAGACATTTATTCTATTATTTTATTCCCTAATGTTCTGTTTAAGTTTATGTACATAGTTATCAATAATGATATGAATAAGGTCAATAATAATACCTTGAAGTTTTCAATAAATGAAATAAATTAAGCACCCATGCATGAAGATTAATGTGCAAGTTAAAAAAAATAGGTTAAAGTAGTCTAGAAAGAGGAGATAGATTAAAAAGTTAAAGATAATGACAGTGTTTAAGACTTTCAACATAATAATTAAGAGATGAAGGATATTTCTATATCAATGTTATATATTTTATTTCAATTTTATGTGTCTTTAGTTTATTCTGGTTTGTTACTTTTTTTATTTAAGGTACATTTGTTTGGATTTGTCAGTCATTTAGTTGCCTTGTATTTTTAGATACCTTAACATTTGTATTTTAACTTAACATTTGTATTCTCAACTTATCAATTATCCAAGTAACTTATTCAATTATTCAAAGTTCATTTATTTTGATTTCCTTATGTTTCCTTTTTTTTGATCTTTAGTTTTTGTGTCCTTAGGTTTTTTCCAAAGTAGTTAATGTGCCTTCCATGATCAAAGATTACAAATACATCAGATAAACATTCAATTATTAAATAAAGTTAAGGTACATATATGATACTTTCAATTATTTCATACTATCATTTGAATTTCAAATTTTTAATTTATGTTTTTTACTACAATTTATTAGCTCAACATTGTGTGTTACTATGTTCTTTCTCCAATCACCATCCCTTGTTACAACTACATGACACATGATGAGCTTCAAGTTGGGTATATGTATACACACAATATTTTTAATCATTATAATTTACTAACACTTTATATCATGTAGGAACTTGTTGAGTATTAATCTCTTTGAGTGCACACCTCAAAGTGTGCACGAAGAAAGGGGCCAGTAGACATTTGGTGCTTCAAATTATTGTTGGTCTCTATAACATTCCCTAAAACCACTAAAATTTTCTTTTATCCAATTCCTTAAGTATTTAAAAACTATTTATAAACTCACCTAAGTAATTCACCTTCTAAAATAGCCCCTAACTAAGCATATAACCCTTTTCTTCGTTGTTTGACTAGGTCACCTCAGTCGATCTTGTTTGGAATTCAATGCACATTATGTAATTTTGTTAGCCTATCCAACCTATGTTGAGGCTTAATTTTTATATTTACTTCCAAACAAAATTGACCTCACTAACCTAGTCAATGAAATTTTTGGAATGGTTTAGGGTCAATCTTTGCCTATAAATATCCCCTTCCCTTCATTTCTAAAATAGAGATCATTAGTTTATGCATCATTATAGTTAGTAAATATTTTATATTATCATTGAAGCATTTAATTGCTTAGGTTTTTACCTTGGAGTAGTAGTATTCATCTTTTGGAGGTCTGGGATGCATAGGAGAAGTCTTGTATCCTAGAGTTGATATGTCCTAGTGATCCTTACAAACCATACGAACCTCTTACAAAGAAACCAAGGGAGACATTGAGGCACAATGGGTTCACTCCAATATGTTAATTATTCATAGATCTTCATTTGATAGGTAGATGTTACAAAACTAATGGATTGAATTGCATCTCACTTTGATTAGATTATTTCTATATTGACTTGAATATAATTATCTTTGCATGTTTATTGTTTTCCCCTTTATATCATAAGATTTGGTGAGAACTAGATAAAATTGTATGTTCATTTACTAGATTAGCTTATATGTTCAATTATCATATTAACATGTTTCCTTTCATTACATAATAAGACCTAGATAGCATTATTGCATATTATAATTTGACTAGAGGTCTTAGAAACCACTCCTTTGGAATTTTGTATTAAGATATCCCTTAGTTAGATTTAGTGTGTCCATAAATGGTCATCACCGCGATATGAAAAATGTATTACTAGAGTATTATTAGTTGATTACCTTTTCCAATCTTGGATATTGCTAATTAGGTTAAGTTCTATATCTATCTTATTTTCATTGCATACAAATTACACATTATATTTTGTCATCACCTTTCTTCTTATCTCATTTCCTAGGAGAACTAAATTTGGATGGAAGTCTATAGTCGAATACATAGGTAATGCTTGGATGAATGACGAATATTGGGTTAGATTTACCATACATTCATTATTATTCCATTCCCCCATCTCCAAATTTTCACAATTTTGTATCTAACACTTGTATTGCTTTTCGGGCAATACCTAAGAGTGATTCCTTATCTCCACAAATAAATAAATGGTCAAGTACTTAATTTTTTTTCCTTCTTGATTTTGTGTTTATATGTGATTGTTTGCTTACCCGTAGGTGTGTTTTATTGTATTTTTATTTCCTCAGTGGCCTTCAATTTATTTTTGTATGTTTTGCACATAGGTCTCAATATTTAATATATGGACACTAAGTTTTTTACATTTTAATTTAAATCATGTTTTTAAAATGATGAAATCCAATGTTATCATGATCCACTTATAATTATGGTGCATAATTTTAATTTTAAAATAAAAAATTAAGTGTTGGAATTCTAACAAGTAATGTCACAATAATAAATATCCTTGTCTACTATTCACAACATAATCAACTGAGCAAAATGGCTAATCCATATGCCACTAATGATACATACCCACAAATTAATGTATAAAAAAAGTCATATATTTTTCCTAAACATGAACCAATATAAATATCTCAAGCCTAGTAATCTTGCCTTTGTAGTAAAATAAATGGAAATTAGTTATCCAATTACTTCAATCAATGATAAAATCCACCCCACTAAAGAAAATCATTTCATTAATGATAAAATTGGCCCTGCTAGGGTAAATCATTAGTCAATAAATTATTTCATATTTTCGATAATTTAATAATTCATATTTGTTCTAATTCCAAGTTCTTAACTTTCATTCTCTTTGGGACAAGTCAATGTGTGCAACTTGTTAAGGGATTGGTCATTTCCCTAAGCCCAAAGCTTTTTACATATTTGGGGAATTCAAAGTGTGTCTCTTGTCTTGGGATTAATTCTTTAAAATTATCCCATCCTATCTAGGATAAACCATTTTTTCACTCTATCATCATTTGATATCAAAGCATGTAAAAATTAACTTGTATAGATAAATATCCATTACTGGTTAGTTTCCATCTTCTATCCATTTTATTATTTATTTTTGAGGACCCATCTATTTAAATCATTGTCTAACTAATCCCTTGAAGAGACATCCAAGGCTTATCTAACTTCCTCTAGGGAATTAATTTGAACCCATTGTCTCATAAATTTAGAAATTGTCAACACATCATTGTTCAATATTTAATAATTTCATCTTAATTATTTTTTCATTATTTTAAAATAAATTACTATGTATTGTGTCTCTTAACACCTTATCAAACAAGGAAAAATGTAAACACTTCATTTTCACCACTTCTAGATGTCTAAACTATAATAAACAAATGTTTTATGTAATCACATGAAAATTAAATTAAAAATCATCAATTGATGCAATTTACCCATGAAATTACTAATTTAATCCAAAATTGGCATCAATATGTTCCTCATTGGGGAAAATAACCATAATGCCACAATAGTTTTATCAGTTACACCCCAAATAAAATTGACCCTTTATAGGTGTTATTCTAGGGAAATTAAATGAGTGTTTAATTAGAGAAAAAGAATATTGTAAAAGGTCACCATTCCTTTAGTGATTATCTAATCACCTAATTAATTAACCTAAACTTCCCATAATAGATAATTCCATGGATTTTCTATTACATATTTATCTAAAATCAAATTAAAATATTACCTCATCTAGGAGACATCACAAAGGATGTCAATGTGAAAGGAGAGGAGTGGAAGTAAGATCTAACACTCTCTTACTACACACTCTTCCTTACACTCCCTTACACACTAAGGGGTCATGATTGAAATTTTCTTCACACTCCACTATTTATTAAATGGACCCTCATACATTTATAACCTTTAATATTGATGAGGGTGAGGACTCATTTCTAGCCATTCATTTGAAGATGAATATGGATAGTCCTCATTCATTCAACAAGTCTATAAATTGAAGGCACCCCCTCCATTATAAATAATATTTTTTACATTAAAATTATTATCCTGAAAAAGATAAGGATAGTTACCATTATCTTGATAATTAACAATAAAAATGAAGTATAGACAAGGGGAGATGGTTCACGCATGTGGAGTCAACATTACCAAAGACCTTTAGTTCTAAAAGTCAAACATGTACCTATTTAGATTGATAATGAAATGAAATATTTCAAGGAATATATAAATCTTAGTTCTTTGTCTTCTATTTGATTCATAATTTTCTTAGTCTTGCTCAATCATAGGGATTATACTTATGA
Organism: Torreya grandis; assembly: GCA_037957365.1. Classification (NCBI taxonomy): domain Eukaryota; kingdom Viridiplantae; phylum Streptophyta; class Pinopsida; order Cupressales; family Taxaceae; genus Torreya; species Torreya grandis. The sequence continues at coordinate 891,662 of JARHVA010005280.1, forward strand.
TGTTAGTCTCATGTAATTATTTTTGATGTGTATGAACTAAAAATTATCTAACCCTCTCTAGATTATTGGTCTAAAACAATTGATTGAGTATTTACTTACATCTCCTCTATCTCCTTTTAAACACAAACTGAACCAATGTCCAAAACACTCTCTGATTATGTAGCGCAACCGTGGGAGGAAGAATTGACAAGGTAGCTACTTGTGTGTTCCTTCCTCTAATTCTAAAAATTGTTCCTCTAGTTGTCCACCTATTTATTATTTTTACACTATCTCCATTTAAAGGAAACCTTGAGGAACACTTGAGTATTTCATAGGTCTCTCTCTTTCTTTTATCACTATAGGAACCAAGGAAGATAATAGGGGAGTTTTAGGATTCATTTTATATTCAATTATAAAGGTCCCGTCAAAGGTAGTAATTTCCATATGGGTGGAAATGAAATAGTAAATGATGGTGGAGCCATATAGGGTGTAGGTAGTGACTCAGTAGTAGTTGAGGTCAATAGTGAGGATGCCATTTGGAATAAATAATAGGAAAAATGTGGTGGGAATAGAGGTAGATGATTTTTTAAATGTGGTTGTGATAGTAACTTTTGTAAATGAAGTTAAATCGCTTACTTATTGCATTGTTGATGGTAAAGGCATATGTGTCAATGAAGGTGACCCCATTCTCCTATTGGGAACTAGACATAGTTCTATGCCTATATTAAATAACGGAGAAACAACACTTGGAGATCTTGGAATACTCTTGAGGATATTAGACCTAATATTCTAGTTAATGTTTATATATATGCCTATTTCCAGTTGAAGAGAAGGAATGTGAAACTATGATGGAGATATATCCCCATTATCTATGCTTTTCACATATTTTTTGTGATATTAGGATTATAATAGATCCTACGAGACACTATCATTAACATATTTTCTTTTCAATTTTTTATTATCACCTTAGTATCATCCTATACATATAAAAATATGGGATCATTTCTAAAATATTGATGCCCATATGTGAGTTTAACTTTATTCTTAAGATTTTCAATAGTATCCCTAATAGTTTGCCTTGGATCCTAATACCTAAATGCATCTTTTCCCAAACCATAATACATCTTGACCTTTCTAATTAAATAAATATGTTCCCATTTCTTATATTTCATGTGGAAAATACCTAAAGGGAGCTTATGGATAACTCCTTGCCTATCACCTTTTAAATTGATGTATACACTATCAGATAATTAAAAAGCAATTTTTTGCTTAACCAACTTATTTCAAACATACCTTGGTAGATATAGTTGGGCTATGTAATCTACATCTATCCTTATAAATTTATAGTTTGGGTAGAACTAATAGTCCCCATCGTTATAATACTTATTTTAACCAGGTTTGATAACCTGAGAATGACATGTCCATAAATGGATTTTTGTATCATTGGATAAAATACATCCACACTTATCTAAATTTGATTTTTGAACTGATGTATATAGGTAATTATAAATTCATCATAAATCCTATTTTTGAGGACAATCATATTATGGTTCCTAGATCTCATCTTTGTTCATAGTCATGCTAGTATTTATGGTATCCACTAAATAAGACAAAGCATAAAAATTTTCATTTGGTAACTTCTCTAGATTAGATACCTAGAATTTTAAATGTGAACTAATGATCTACCCAAGGCAAATAATATTTTCAAAAATGAGAATGATTTCCAACAAAGGGACCCATATTTCACGGAGATAATAAATTCTTGAAAAAAATTATAACCTAATTAATAGTGCCATATCTACTCTTATCCCTTGTCTAAATTTAAATATGGGAATTGATGAAATTAGACCCTAAATTACAAAGTTATTTGGGTTTATGGGCCATTATTTCAATTTATCATTGATTGTATTTATTGTTAACCATGCATCTATTTTATACAAGTTATAGGTAATCTTAGAAACTAGGTGCTTGTAGTGCTTATCAAATGTGTTCACTGTGATGTATGACACATGGGTATTGTTACATTGAATATGTAATATATTTTGAGAAACTTGAGTATTGTTAAATAAATCATATAACAGGTCGATGCAAGGCATTACCTTCAATTTTCTTGTCGTGTTATGTAAGCTAAATAACTTGATTACTAGTATGTCATTGAGTTATCTTCTTTTAAATATGGACAATTGATCTTCACCCCTATATGTGTCTATTGCATCAACCTTTTTGTAAATGTTTGAATAGTGATTAAATTGGTTTTTTAACACTATCAGATCAAACATTGTATCTAGATACTATGTCCTTATAGTAATGTAATATTCATACGGAGGGCGAAAGATGAGAATAAGATGTCATTTAATTATTTTTAAAATGCACTAGAAATCTAGGGTCTTTTACTTCACCGGGAATCTCAAATTCTCAAAATCTCTAGGATAACAAGAGAGTAGTAAAGTCAAATTTTATGTTGAAATCCAATTATAATAAAAATACTAAACTAATCTCAAGAATTGAATGAATTGATTTTCCCATGCATGTGAATTAATTACATACACCTACTTTTGCTTCATTGCCCATATATTTCTCTTTCTTTTGAACTTTTAATTTTCCAACCCTAGTTTTTAGTAGGCTTGTCTTCCACATGGCACCTTATTATTGATTTTGGAAGCTTATTTATATTAAAATGAAAACTATCTTTTTGTAGCACGTTAGAGGTTTGCTTTCATGTTTGGAAATTTGCTTTGTTTATAAGGAGACACATGGCACTATGTTGCTTGCTTACTAGGTGTTGGGACTTAGATTTTGTACATCTGTGTTTCAATAATGGGTGAATGAAATGGAGATACTTGGCATGATATAATTTTCCTGGAGGGTCATTGGATTTTAACTACGCTCCTACCTTTGATAGGCTATGGATTCATATTATTGTGACACATGGATGGTTATCATTTGTCCAAAGGGTCATTGGGCATTATTAAGAATGTCAATAGATGTCAGCCACAAATGAGCAATATGGTGCCATGTTGATGGATATAATTTTCTTGTCTGTTCGAATGATTTCAAATAAAATTATTATTTTTTGGCCATAAGTAAGAGGGATTGAGACATGTGGTGTGTTTTCAATTATCTATATGATTTCACAGTGTGTGTTTGTTTCATGGGGAGTGGGTTAAATGGATCAAGATACATGGATTGATGTCACTTGTCTAGATGATTTAATAAAATGTGTTTGTTGCTTGGGTCATAAGTAATTATGATCAATACACATGGAGTGATCTCACTTATATGGAGGTTTATTGAGTTTATAATATTTGCATCAGTAAAATATAGTTGTAGATGGGTAGGTTGGTGCCCCTTGTCATGATATCGTGAGTGTAGATGCCTAGGATCATTTAGAATTTGACCAATGAAGCATATATAAGAGAATGAGTGAAATGATTAACACTTAGAAATATTATAAAAATTGAGAAATAGAAAACCATAGACATGAAAATAACTCTATACATGAACACAAAGCAAAATAGACTGCAAAATAACATAATTAATTTCATTAATCCCTACAAACTTAAGATTGACTCAGAATAATATCTAGAAAATAATTTAAGACATTTTATCTCATGCCCAAATTATGACTTTGATAAAATAACAAACCATTAAAATAAGACAATAAGTTAATCGTAGAACTTCATAAAATAATCCAATGTTTTTTTCTAAGGTTATCTTATCCTTATTATGTCTTGAAGAAAATTTTCTAGGCAAAGTGGGTCCCTATTTTAAAATTTCAAATGGGCTATGTTGGGGCACACCAATACTTTTAGTCTCAAATATTCAGTAATTTATATAAACCCTGGGATTTTTTTTAAAATGCTATAAGGTTGAAACCTTAATCGAAACTTAAGGTTTGAAAATGTTTAATAAATAATTAGGTTCACCAATATGTTATATAAAAAATTGAATTAAATTAGAAATTTAAACTAATTAAGATAAATTAAATGGAGTAAATTAAAATGTTGTAAATAAACTTTCAACAAGCAAAATGAAATTAAAAGATTTAATTGGACAATTTGAAATTAATTGAAAGAAGACTAATTATGAATGAAAAATAAAAACTTAGTTGTTTCTCTCCTAGACCTAATTGTGATATCTAATAGAAGGTGGAAATAGGAAAATAAACACAAAATCTACTTATAACTAAAACTAAGAATCGAAACATGCAAAAAAACATCAGTAGATTAAGAACATGATTGAATCCCACTATTTTACCATTTGTTCAATCCTATCTTTTATTGAAACATAGGAATGGAGGGCATGATATCTTGTGACATATTAAAATATGTTTGTATAATAAAATTTGACCTTCAAAAGTGTGAAAAAGATTTAAAATTAACTTTTCCAAGATTAAAATTATAATAAAGCTAGCAATGATTAAAACTTATATAAAAAGGGGGATTTTAATTAGGATCCATTGACCTAAATAACCCTCAAGATGATTGAACATTCCATATATATCCAATATTCAAAGAAGGGAAATAAAGCCCATATAATTATCCCACTTTAAGTGTTTTTTGGAATTGTGCACCTTTGACTATATAAATGTATCTATAACTGGATTGAATATTTGACCATGTTTTTCTATTGGTTAGATAAACTAGGATTTCAACTTGGCTAAGGAATAATTTTAGTTATCATAATAAGTATTGGGGAAATGGAGAATTCTTGCTCAATGTGAAATAAAGTGAGTATGCTTTTGTATTAAAATTGCCAAGTGGTAGAATAAGTGATGATAGTGTTCTTTTATAAAAACCAAGAATGGGAAACCACATGCTATAAATCCTAAAAACATGGATCACAAAGATAAGGGAGGGTTTAAATTTAAAAAACTAACCATTAGAGGAACAATGTATAAGATTGATTTATAGGGACAAATCCTATTGCCACTATTGTCCCTATTAGTTGAATATGTCCTTCAGAGAAATGTATGAAATTTGGGTTTTGGATTGGCCGTACAAATACATAAAATTATTTTTTGAAATCATAACACTTATGTTAAATACAAATAGTAATTTATATAAAAATATGTTCACGTAGGATCTTAGGATAGAATAGAATGACAAAATAAGTACTAATTAAATGCACAAATTAATTAAAGGACCAAAACTAACATAACCAAACATTCATGACCATAATAAAATATTGATGGTGAATGAAAAGAATAAGAATTGTGGTTGGAAAATTTCGTCTAGGATTAAAGTGATGTGATGTTCTACCATTAGAAGAATTGGATTTATCATCCTTAATTAGAGGTGGGTATGGAAACGAATCACTGTATAATTAATTTTGTATTTCATGGAGGTTTCCACCGACTATTTCTAGCCCATTTATTTAATTCTGCATTGAGGATTATGATTTTTTAATTATAAAGTTATTGACTGTATTTTTAGATATTTCTTACTACAAATTGACGAAATAATGATGTGATTTAGTTTTTAGGCGGACTGCTCGATATAGAGATAACATAAAGGTATGTCATTAAATTTTATTTTAGTTATAAATATGTAATGCAAATATTTATAATCAAATTACAATGGAGAAAACAATCAATAAAGGATTTTCAGAGCTAGATTAAAAAAACAAAGGTGTACTTTAATCGAATTGCTTTTATTGTTGTATAGATACCGTTTCTACCATTTATTCAGGGAATTTGGTCAACATTTCATTTTTATTTAATGAATTTATTCAAAATATTTTTTAATCTTTTTGAATGTTTGAATTTTAATTGAGTTGTTTTTTTGCTCTGCAATTTTGGAGAGCATTTGAACTTGGACAATATCTTACTAAACTATTTAAGGCTTTGTATAACCACAAATAGATAGTTGTTATATATCTATATATATGTATAGATATGTATATGTATATAGTTTTTTTTTGGTTTGGAAGGTTGTTATGTTTCAATTTTTAATTTATTAAATATATGATTTTATGAGGTTAGCTACAAGAGTTTTTATAGACCTTGTATTAAGGTATTTAATACTCTTTTATAGTGAAAAAAAGATAGATTTTTTTTTTTTTTTTTTTTTGAGATATTGGTAAACTTGAAAATATCTTATAAATCTAATTTAATTAGAAATGTTGTCTAATATTTTTAAATAATTATTATTCATATAAATATTGAATTGTTTATTTTTTCATTAAAAAATACTATAAAATATTTACGAGAAAAAAATTACTACATGTTTAGAAAATGGGTCTAAGAAAGATAATTAATTTCTTCTTATGTAATTAAATATGGAATGAGAACAATAAAATATGGTATTCAAATAATTTTTCATTTTAATTTAATATTAGTTTAAATTACATCTATTTTTTTAATATTTATTTATTCTTTAAGATTTTTTATTTTTTAATATTTCAACATATTGAATGGAATTAAAAAGTCACTGAATTTTATTTTTTTATTTTAAATTTGTTTTGAGTTTTGCATATTTGTGCAGGTTGCTCAAGAGCATTAGCTATTAGATTTTTTCTCCAATATGCCATTTCCTTCATAATATTGAAAAATTGAAATGAATGTTTTCTATATCATATTATATTTATATACTCTTCTTTTTAATTTCATTTTTCATTTAATAATTTAAAAAAAAATTATGTCTATTAATAGCACTATATTGTATTTATATTTATATACTCTTTTTTTTAATTTCATTTTTCATTTAATAATTTTAAAATTTTTTATGTCTATTAATAGCACTAAGTGTTTATGGGGGCCACCCTTATATATATATATATATATATATATATATATATATATTCCATAAGTTAAGATGGAGAAATTTTTGAAGACATGGATAATGAAGATCTCTTCAAACTTTTTTCATGAGGATTTCCAAGATATAGCTCCTTTCCATATCATGGATTTCACCATCCATGTAAAATTGAGGTGGAGGTTTCTTAGGTATAATGACACATATTGAACGACTCTTACTTTGTGTAAGTTAGTGTCACGGCCTCTCTTCTCACACTATGGATTCATGCTCATATTTTAAGTGGATTTGGCCCTCATTTAAATATTTTATTGTCAAATTGAGTTGATTTTTATAAGTTAATTTTTGTGATTTCAAAAGTCTATCAGGTCATCAACAAGAAATCACGAAAGCAAGGTATGATTTAATTAAAGTTAATTCCTTATGTATAAATATATAAATGCAATGTTGTCTTAATATATATGCGTAAAAATAATGAATGGATTAAATTTAGATGAAATTTTGTTCAGTTTGATAATATTGAAAAGATGTAGAAAGTAATTTTTATTTAAAAAAAAGGGGAACTTTTCTTTTATTTAATTATTTTAATTTTAGAGTTTTTAAATAACTATATTTCATAAATAGTTCAATTATTTTTAATTAATTATATTTTTTGTAAATAATTTAAAGGATTATTAATTAATTATAAATTAAAAATAATTTTATGTTGTTAATTAATTATATTTAATTTAAAACCTAGCAAATATTTAGTGGAGACTAATCTAAATGTAACATAGAGAGAGACAATTATAGACTATAGTTATAAAATACCTTTCTCTCAGTTTGAACTTAACAACTCTCAGTTCTAAATAAATCACTCCACCTCTGCCCACTTAAACTCATGCAAAAGCTTGGAAGAATTTCCACATCAACCACTTAAAGGGTTAACTAAACACATTGAATGAAGGAAAAGAACTATAAATGTAAGATCAGATCAATACATAGAGAGGGGGCTTGAGAGTAGAAAGGGAAATACATAAGTGGAGAGAGAAGGAAGGCTTTGAGCAAGGAGGAGATCGACGTTGTAGCAGGAAGGAAAGGAGGGGTACTTTGAAGTAGAGGATCGACACCTAGTAGGGGGCAACAACCATATCATGTTCTATTCCTTACTCTTCTTTAACTTAGCCAAGATCAACACCACCACCATTCGTTATTCTCAGCTGCATTCAATTCAAGTGGATTCACATTCCATTTCAGTCAAGGATTTCAATGGGAGAGGTAAATAGTTTTATTTATTTAAATTATAAGGTAAAAGTTTTATTTTATTATTTAAATTGTAAGGTACATAGTTTATTTAAAATTATAAAATAAATATTTTATTTTTATTTAAATTGGAAGGTAAATAATTTATTTTATATAAATTGTCAAGTAATTATTTATTTTATTTAAATTAAGGTAAACATTTTTATTTTATCATATTTATGTGTACCAATCACTTTTTTATATATATATATATATATATATATATATATATATATATATATATATATATATATATATATATATATATATATATATATATATATATAATCATTAAATATATTAGAATATAGTCACAATAATATTAATTTTAATATGGATAATACTTTATGTTGATATTAGTGTAATTCTATGTATTTAGACCAAATAAAATAGATTATATCTAGTAAATTAAATGCAATCAATATATATATGTTACATTGTTATTCACTTCTTAAGTTGTTATTGGCATTTTAAATTTAAAGGTCTAATTCACTCTTCATGTTTTTACATCCTTTATTACTAGTCTATATAGGAAGATTACATTTGAGATAAATCTATGATTGAATTTTAAATTAGCCTCAATTATTAATCCCCATACGTCTAATTATTTTATCATGAGTAAGATGACTTATTAATAAAATTATATCTTATCAAATATAACATCATAACCATATCAATAAATAATAATAATATACTCCTCATAAAAGATTTATATAACATTAAGTTGATATAATTTTTTGTGGATAAGTTATCTTATAGAAAAGTATACTAAAGGTATAAAAGATAAATAAAAAAATAACGTTGTTGTAAATACACATAATGACTAAACTAAGAGATTACATTATAGATTTGTTTTCTAATTTATTACTCAAGAATTTGATTTTGAAATACAATTAATTAATTCATTTTAATAAATATTTACTTTTTAAATCTCAATGTAAACCAAGAATCTAAGGTTAAATAAAACTACACAATGTTTGGTATTAAGCGGTGCCTCTTACTCATGTTTACGGGCAGTGCCATCGCACTTGAGCTACTGCATCCATAGCTTAACACAACTACAATAATGATGTCTGGACATTGTCCCTATAAACTATCGAGAAGAAATAAATATCATGTCATGTTTTTAATACCAAAGGGTGGGATAATCCTTCTTGGTCAACAACACTAATTAAGATAAGGAAACAACTTTGACTACCTTAGATGATTCTGACTTGTGAACTTATGAAACAAAATGAAGAAAGTATATTTCTTACTTAAAACCTACTACCACTGAAAAGGAGCAATGAAAACTAGGATTGAGAGTGTTAGACCAGTTATTATAAAAAAAACCACCAACCATATGACTCTCAAATAATGAAACTTTGGAAACCACAATTGTAAAGATTAGGTTGATTAAAGCAATGATAAAAAATATTGTTGATGTAAATAAAAAGTATAAAGAGGATGTATATTTTTAATGTTTATTTATATTTTTTTGTTAAGGTTTATGGCTATTTTAGTTTAAAAAGTACTTGATTATTTAAACTAATACTTTTTACACTCTCATTTAGGTAGCAATCACAGAGGGACTGTCTAGAAAACTAGAACCTAAAAAGAGTTACATACCTTAATCTATAGATCACATGAAACTTAGAATATAAAATAGAACTACATGTATACTACACCTTGATCTTGTTTGGAAGTAGGTATGTAGGCAATCTAAAAAGTAAAGGATGCTTCCAGTATGTAAGTGAATAGAATAGGGTTTGGGGTTATGTGCTAAACAAGATTTAAGTTAAATGAAAAGGCAAGACCATTATAATAAGATCCTTGTTTAGATAAACAAAATAAAGATAAGAATTATGTGATATACTTAGAAATATACTAGTTGGATCATTGTAGTTCCTGAGGTTTTAAGCCGAATTTCAAGGTGGAATGTGACTTTTGTTATATGTTTTATACATGCTACTATCACAATGACCTCAATGCTTATCTACTAGAGATGAGAGGTGAAAAACGAGTGAATCAAGATCTGATTGATTTTGATGAGTCAAGTCTCTGGGTAGAGCATAACCTACTCATGTGTAGATGCCTAACCCATTTGGTTAGGTGTTTTTCCATTTGGCAAAGGAATACCTAACCTATATGGTTAGATGCTTGCCCATTTGACAAAGGAATGCATAACTTGTATGTTTAGATGTTTGTCCATTTGAAAAAAAAATATCTGATAGGATAAAGTATACTTGAGTTATATTCATAGACAAAAATTAATTAAGTAAACATGTGTGTGTGTGTGTGTGTGTGTGTGTGTGTGTGTGTTTTAGGGTAATAATTTGGTCTCTACATTGTGGTATCAAAGCTTAGGTTTGAAATCTATTCCTTAAGACTATTACAAGCTATGCTTAGTAAAATATTAATTATTGATGTTAAATTGTTGAGAAAACTAATTTGGTTAAAACTGGTTGTTCAAATATGGTTCATGGAAAAACTTCAAAGAAAGGAAAAGGAAAATGAGAAGGAAAAAATAAAAAAGTTAAAATGAAACTTCACTCCACTTTGAAAGAACCCATTTACATTTCTAACTTGGATACAATAGCTGCAATCTAGAGTAAACTCAAAATCTTTGAAAGTGGAGCCAGTTAAAACAAAACCAACTATAATGGAACCTATAGTCAAACATCCATTTAAGAGACCCTTAGAGATAAAAGATTTTTCATTTGGAATGCGTTATGACACACCCTACTTAATCCCTAAATTGTGTAAGTAATATAACCGATGCCACCAATATATGGTTCACTCAGAAGTTGAAGATCCTAAAGAAATGGAACTGGGTGAAGAAGATTATGTTTAGAAGAATTTTGAATCAATGTTATATAGAAATCTATATGTTACAGTCATAAAGCTTATCCTCTACAAATCTTTAAAAACTCTATGTAGTAAAAAATTGAATAAGATTATCAAATTTTTAATTTTTGTCAATCTTATGTGTGACTATGATCAATAATAGAGTGTATGAGAAAAATTAGAGTTATCCAAAAATGAATAATGCTATCAATTGTCTTGAATGAAAACTTAGAAGATTACATTATTTATATTAGAAAACCAAATGGTAAGATGATCAACTAGGAACTGAAGGGAAAATGTGAGATATGCTAAGCCCAATAATGAAAATGTTGAACAACAGGTTCCAAAAAATAAAGAACCAGTGATAGAATCCCTCATCAATTTGTTGACTGAGAAAATAGATAAAATATATTCACTTGAGTAGGTGATTAATGATCTTAAGTCAAGGCAAGAAAATGTAGAAAACACATTGGAACCTAACTTTAATAATATGCCTAAATAGAATCCACCACCAATCAATGAAATGGAGGTTGTAGCTCCTAGATTGAAGTTACATTTTCTAATCTAAGCAAGGATTTGAAAAACATTTTACCCCCTAAGTTTAATGGAAAATAGTTAGGTGAATGAGATAACAATTAGCTAAATGAGATGGAAAAGTAATTTAAATTGAGAAACTACAATGACGTAACTAAGGTGTTGTGTGGATCCTACCAATTGGTAGGGGAAGTAGCTAGCTGGTGGACTAACATGAAGGAGTTGAATGGAATAACCAAGGAAAATGTGACTTGGGATCAATTTGATCACCATTTTAGGAAGAGATGGCTACCCCAGTTATTATTTAATGAGAAGATGACTGAATTTCACAACCTAAAGTAAGAAGGCATGTCAGTCCAAAAGTATTAGGATATATTTACCAAATTACTTAAGTATGTGCCCTTGTACAAAAAGGATGAAAGAGGTCAGACTAGAAAGTTCATCCTAGGATTGAATGTAAACATTGGAGTGGAAACAGATATGTATGGCCCTAAGAACATGAATGAAGTGCTAGAAAAAGATCTCAAATAAGAAAAAAATGGCAAACCCTAGCTATGACAAGACAAAACTTTAATAATGATAGAAATAGAGCCTTCAAAAAGAAACATGATTTTAGGGGAGAGCAAGTTGTGGATAAAGACCCAAGAGAAAATCCAACAGGTATAGCACCCCCACCAAATCAAAATTAGAGAAATACTTTTGGAAGGAGTAACAATAGGGGAGGAGATAATATAGTAATGACTAAAGGAATTACAATTTCCCAATGTATCCTCCACAAATTTTTGGTGATTTCTTGAGAAACCCATTACCAAAAGGCCCGTCAGGAGGATGTTTTTCTTGTGGAGGAAATCAATTTACCCAAGAGTACCCAAGGATTCAAGGAAAAATAAGGTCTAATTAGCATCATAGAGGACCATAGAAAATGATCAATGCTACAGTAAGGAATCACCAAAATAGATACTATAATGTAACAATTGAAGCTACAAAAAGATTATTGGGTAAACTCATTTCAATTCTCATAGATACCAGTTCATCAAAGTGTTTCATTTATTCATAATTAGTAATAAAAATTTCTCTTCTAGTGAATTGCATTAATGCATCATGGATGGTCTAATATGGGGATAAGGTAGTCAAAGAAGTGTCTCAATATTTACCCAAGGAAAAAATACAATTTCTAAATTTTGAGACAAGATTAGACCTATTTGTAGTACGTTTAGGAGTATATGATATAATAATAGGGATGAGTTATCTCACCAAAAATCAAGCTAAAATAGACTATTATAGGAAGTTGGTTAGGTGTTTCAATGATGAGGGAAGGTGGGTTATGATTCAATGGGGTCATAGTCCCAGAAAAGTAGAAACCATATTAGCTATGCAACTGAAGAAGGAAAGAAGGAAGGGAGCTCTAATTTTTATGGTAATGATAGATGATAAAGATGAAAGTAAAGATGAACCAACCCTAGAAGGGTATCCATTCCTAAGGTAATTTTAGGATGTGTTTCTTGAAGAATTATTTAGAATTCGCCCTAAGATAATTTGATTTCTTAATTGATATTGTACCTAGAGTCAAGCCAATTTCTAGAACACCCTACAGAATGAACACAACAGAGTTAATGGAACTTAAAATTCAACTAGAGGAACTCTTAAGTAGAGTATTTATTAGACCAAGTGTGTATCCTTGGGGAACTCTAGTCTTATTTGTTAAAAATAAAGATGGAACTCTAAGATTATGCATTGATTATAGAATGTTGAATAAGGTCATGATTAAAAATAAATATCCCCTACCTCATATAAAATACCTTTTGGATCAAATGATAAGATCAATGTTTTTATTGAAGATAGACCTTCAATCAATATATCATCAATTAAGAATTAAGTTAGAGCATATTCCAAAAATTACTTTAAGGACTAGATCTAGACACTATGAGTTTACAGTAGTACCATTTGGGGTAACAAATGTTACT